>JAZGTK010006991.1:0-19961 GCA_036877625.1 Ambastaia sidthimunki | reverse complement strand
ATGTGGCCTGGCTTCAATTATTGCTTCCAGTTCACTAGAAAATACACACAAACATCCGTTATGAATAAACATGTGTTTACCAGCTTCTCTTGAGTGGTAATTACAAATCGTTTAGTGCATCAGGCAAGTAGCTGTGACACACATAAACCTGCTGCATTATTAGCATTGAAAGCAGGTGTTTGACCAGACAGAAGATCAGCAGAAATATGTTGTGTTGTAGATGCTGAGGTACTGGTGTAACATGCTGACATCACCAGCAAATCATTGTTACTGATCATTTTAATGTCTGTACTGGTCTAGACCAGCAGAGGCTAGAATAAACCAGCCTGGACCAGCATGCAGTGTCATGGTCCAGATGGTCTTTTCAGCAAGAAAGAATGAGTTGATTTAAACGATTCTTTGAGTGAAATCTTCATATCTCTTGTACTCACGAATGAAAGGATTGACTTTTAGCCTGTAAGAAGTGGCAGCCCTGTGTGGTGTCCATCTCATGCAGAACGAGTCATAACCCACATTGTATGTGCTGAGATCCGTCACATTGAGATACACTAAAACAAACAAAATTTCACAGTTAACAACAGCCAAGCAAATCTCGGAATGCCTGTATGAATTCCCAGTCAAAGAATCAGGCACGTACACGTGGTTCCCTGTCCGTTGAGGGCTCCGCTCATGCCTGCATCATACTGAGCGAAAACCTTCACGTCATACGTGGTGCCGGGCTGAAGATTGTTCAGGACGTGTGTGGTCACATCTCCAACAAACGCTTCCATGGTGTTGGTTGTGCCTGAAAGAAAATGTGTAACAATATAATCTATCACTGAAGAATTTGTCAAGCTAGTTAAATTAAGTGAAGCTGTCTCTTACCCACTGGTGTGTAGACCAGCTTATAACCGTTGACCCGTGCTGGTGCCGGATCCCAGGACACACGGAAACGAGTGTACCATTCATCTGAGACCCGCAGGTTACGAGGCTCCAGGAGACCCACTGAAGAACACATGACATGCCCAAGAAACAATACATGAGCCAACAAACAGTCACCACAGAACTCCAGCGTAACCTTTAGACCCCATTAAACGGCTGGATGAATGTTATTTTAAGGTTTTATCTTTGCAAGAGAAAAGAGTTATATTATTGTTTCTTTGAGGTAATGAAATCTCCTCCGACAGTCCTCATTACTTTTCTTTAGTGTTTAGTTCTGTGTCCAAGCATGTGTAAGGGAATCATTTACAAACGCTCTTCAGCAGAATGTTTAATCTTTTACTAAAAAAAGACAAAAAGCTCCAAACCAAATAGCACAAGGCAGCTCTAAAATCTTACTCACTTTCAAATTCTTTCTAATATGGCATGTCATGACACATCAGGTCTGACAAATATAAATGAGATTTAGGAGCTGAATTAGAGGGCACATTTACTGTCACTGTCTGCTGACTTTCTATAGAAACAAACTGTGTGAAAATTCCACTGCAGTAACTTTCTTCTTTTGTGTTCCATTAAAAAAGGGTCTAAAAGGACGTGAAAGCCAGTAAATGATGGCAAAAGGTTTAATTTCACAAATATCTTCAGAGTTTATGTTTTTATAACTGATCCAGCTATACGTCTGAGTGTGACCATTTCTTACATGTATGTCCATCTCCAGAGAGCTTTCCTCCAGGGCCGTCCTGATAAATGGCCTCCACATTGATGTTGTAGGGAGTGTTTGGCTGCAGGTTTTGCAAGATGACAGAATTTCTGTTGCCAGGGACACTTGTCTATGTGAAAATACAGACCAGAGCAAAATTATCAATTAAAGAATGACTCACAAAATCACCAGGACAAACATCTACACTGTTGTCTTTCCATTTGTATTGACGAAATCCTCTGTAATTACTACCAGAACACAGAAGACCACTTACAAACTCCTCAATGGGGTCTCCAGTGGTTGGTGCGTAACCGATGCGGTACTGCAGCACGGGCCCGTCAGCGTGCTCCCAGTTCACAGTCAGCGTGTTGGTGGTGGGATCGTACACCCGCAGGTTCCTGGGGCCACTGCGAGGAACTGCAATCAAAAGGAACAGAAACCATCACAGACTGCTCTCTGCCTCAGAAGCTTCAAAAAGACATGAGTGTGATTATGTGGAGATTTATTTTCCTGTGGTAGAACATGTCTGCTTTCAAGTGTTCATCATTTATCATGTGATGTCAGGGTTTTCAGAGGCCATTATTAGACAGGTTTTGCATTGATATTTAACTCTATAGCTTTTTAATGTACCCGCGTCAAGTTTTGTGCAAGCCTGGAAAATGCGTCATAGACTATTCATATTTTATTACCATAATCAGTGAAAATGAACAGTATTACTGGAATATACTCAGGTTATGAGTTATCTATTCCTATTATAAGTATGTAAATTCCAAACTTACTGTTAAGGTTTGGAATAATGCAGCAGTGTTTTTTGCTCAGTGTTAGTCATGATAAATTACTATTACTATAAATTACTATTTGCAAACCAAATATTTAAAATTTGGGAAAACAGTCATAAAAAAATCCATATTACCCGTATTAACCACTCATGTAAAACTGTAGACACATCCTGCCAGTTTCCTCCAGCAGTGTCTGTCTGTGGTTGTTATAGCAGCATGAATGACCCCTGAAGACAGAGGAGCTCTAATGACGGTCAGCAAAGACTCACGTGTTTTTCCATCATCAGACACTGAGGTTCCCTCTCCATCTGCATACAGGGCCACCACACTCACAGAGTACTGTGTCTCCGGACTCAGCTGCTGCAGCAGTGCAGTGTGGCTGTTCCCCGGAACAAGCACCTAACAGACAACAACACAGTCTTCATCATTTAATCAACGCAATTGAATACCTCAAATACTTTCACACACATTAGGGGGGAAATTTCACAAACAATTCACTTTACAAACATTTTATGTTATGGTAATAAGAAGGGGGTTAGATAACATTGGTTTATTGTTACAATTATAATAATAATAATATAATAATTATAATAATATAATATTACTGGCAGGTATTATTCCCTCAATGCATTTTTTGGCCAAAAACTGAAAATGTGGTACTTTATTACACTCTCATGATCACAAGACGGATTAGGCAGCTTTACAACAGTTTGAATACATTACACTGTGAGAAAGACGCTTGTCTGTCTATCGGGATCTGACCTCTGGCATTAGCACTGCTGTCTATGTCACCACAGACTCCCAGCTCAACCATTAGTGATCACATCTCACAGCCCACATGAAGCGAGAGGCTGCAGAAGTAATGCTTTCATGTGTTCACAGTCTAGCAGTTTCAGTAATAAGAGTGAATGATGTGTTGACAGCGATTCGTGGGTCACCACTGTTCACTACATCAGGTCACAGGGGTCACTGACTCAGAAACAGCAGCTCAGAGACGAGCTCTGCTCTCATTCTGTCTTTTGGTTTGCAGATGGAGGCAGCTTGACGATTGACTGCACTTCAGCCTTGTGGGTTTCCAGCACTCCAGAGGAAAAAGGTGAAGGAATTTCTCTCAGAGCAGAGGTTAAATGAAAGCACAGACAAATTTGGGGCTAAATTTCTGTGTGTAACGTAACTCATTGCAACTGGTTTGGAAAACTGGCCACACTTTTGGAAAAAGTTCTGCGTCGTAACCAATATTCCACAAAGAAATAAAATCTTTGAGGCTGCAGATAAGAAGCTAGTTCTGTTCTAATAAAACAACATTACTTTGTATGAACTTTATTGTCTCTGACACAAAACAGGTTTCAGCTCAAAGTTTCCCACAGCTGCCAGTGTTCATGTCATGAGCAAACAGCAATAAAGTCATTTATAGATCTCTCAGCTTCACCAATATTCCTCTCTAACAATGAAGTTCATGTGAGAATGAGGCTACAGGGAATTAAAAACAAAAACATCTTTGAGGAGAGACAGACTGCAAACAGACTGTTAAATTGTGTGACTGTTCTTTGACATTTGCCATCTCCGTCTTTCCTCTACACATTCTCCTGTGAGTTTAATGACAAGCACTTACTGATTGAGGGGGATGAATCCCTGAGAGAGGGGAGTAGACCACACGGTACTGCAGGACGTCCCCTGAGGCCGGCTCCCAGCGCACGTTCAGCGTGTTTGTGGTGGGGTTGTAAACCTGGATGTTCCTGGCAGGGGTCCGCACCACTGTTTCAGACATGAATGGTGTCATAAAATAAAGGACAGTAAATGGGGATAGAGGTTTAAGAGGTAATGAAAATGATAAACTATTTACAAGAGTTAAAAAGAGAGGATTACCTACATGAAATTAGAACATGAAATTAAAAAAAATATATAAACATTTTAAAAAGGTGTTGAGAGACATTTCTGACATAATGGTTATGCATATACATAATGTATACTGTATACATAATGGCAGCATTTATCATGTTTTTGTTGTTCATTTGATCAGCAGGAGAAAATGTTTTTTGAGATTCATCTTTTAGCTGCAGTAAACATGCAGTAAAAGCACAGCTACCATTATTACCACATATTCAACTTTAGCATAATAGACGCGTGTCAAGAATCACAGACATCAGAAACATGCCACATGAAAACTGTGGAAAACCACATGGAAAAACTTTCAGATTCCCAACAACAAAAACCCTGATACCAGATTCTAAACGAAAGTGGTCACTTTAACGTGGTAAAGCTACAGAAAGCAAACCGGACAATAAAGCAACACACACGATGGGAAGCAAACCATGGAATTACTCCCTGCTGGAAAAACAATGACGCCAACAAATCCTGTTCGTTACACTCTGAACGAGGAGCATTGAGCTGACAGGAAATAAACCGGCTTTTCTGTGCTTTACAACTCCCTGTGTTTCCATTTGGTGAAATAGATTGTTCATACCCTCAGCACCAGAATCCCCAGTCACCATAAAAGAGGACTCATTAAGCCAGACTGCAGACACATTTATGAGGTTGCCAACACATCGGCATTCCTCCCCGGTAGTCAATCTAATAAAGCTCATTTAAGGGCAAGCCTCTGAGTTACTATTTATAAGTACAAAGCTTAGCGGTGAAAAAGCGACAAATCTGCACTTTGTACTTTTTTCTAGAAACTTTGGCAAAAGTGATCCTGATATTGAGAAATATATTAGGGAATATTAGGGAAAAGCTGTGTGGACTCACAGGTTTTTCCATTCTCTGACATACGCTTGCCCTCCCCAGATGCGTAGACTGGCACTACTGTGACTGTGTACTCAGTGTCAGACTGAAGGCTCTTCAGAACTGTACTGGTGCTGGATCCAGGAACCTGGACCTGTGAGAACCACAAAAACATCTGTATGAATAACATTATATGTATAAAGAAAATGTGTGTGCTGTTTGAGGTTGGTTGCCAGGATTGAGAGGTTGGTCCACCCCAAACCCAGAAGTTCTCCTAAAGTTATCAAAAAAGTTCCTGCAGTATTGTTAGTGAACATTTGTTACATTTTATATCACATATCAAAAACATTATGCTTAGGTTGTTAGTGGAACATTTTACAATGTTACATGTAAATGTTTGAACAATGTTCTCATAATAAAACAATAGTTGTAAAACAACGTCTAAACAATGGATGTTTTGAACATTCCTAAAACATTCAATACAACATTTTTAACATTTTTGTTGCTTAATGGAAACATTAGGGAAACATTAATAGTTAAATAAATGTAACGAAAGGTCTTACACCTGGAGATCACAATCAGGCAGACAGCAGTCAAAACAATGCTAAATGCAAATAATAAAACCCAACTAACCATTTACTAGCGCTTAGCAGCAAACAAATAAGCTTATTGTTAAAACTTCAAAGAAAGGAGAAAAGCTCTTTCTGTATGTCAGCATGAGCAGTGTGACGCCCGGATCCTCATGAACCAGTTTGTTTATATGTTACAAATCTTTTACCGTTTAAACATTAAAAACTGTCGTTTTGTTAGCGGTTGAGGGGCTGCGAGTCGTACCATGTCCTCTGCACCCCCTCTGATGGGCTGATAGTAGATCCTGTACTGCCGCACACTCCCCTCGGCCGGCTCCCAGCGCACATTCAGAGTGCTGACTGTGGGGTCCGTGACCTGCAGGTTTCTCACACTGCCCAGCGGTACTGTGGGAACACACATACACTCTGTTCAATGCCATGCCTTGATTTCTGGACTGATTAATGCATTGACATTGACAAAGCTGGTCACTTACGAGTCTTTCCCTGGCCAGAGATGTCTTTAGCGTCTCCACTTGCATAGACTGCAGCTACAGTGATGTAATAGGGAGTGTCAGGGGTCAGTTTCTGCAGGACAGCTGTGTTCTTCTTCCCTCCGACCTGCGTCTGTAGAAGAGAGAACATGCGGCTGAATGTGTCAAAGGCCTGTTCACAACAAGAACAATAACTATTAAAGATGACTATAACAAAAACTATATTAGACTCTACACCAGCCCACACAAACACTGTTTATTGCTTAAGTATATTGCTTATATATATATAATTTATTTGAAAAAATGAATTTGATAAATGAATACATGTAGTAAACAAAACAAAAATAAAAAAGCTCCACATTTGTAAATCACTGTGGAAATGTCTGCTCCGTTCCTCAAGCGACTGCTGCCAATGTAAATCTTCCTACTTGATGAAGAAAACAGAGTCTGGAAAAATGACTGCAGTGGTTTTAGTATAGAAAAACATCACCTCTACACCCACTCAGATATCAGGAAAACATGAAAAATGGCAAGAAGATGATTGGAAGAAAGAAGTCATGGAAATTTGCAAGTGTTTTCGAATGCAGATCACAGCTTGTAGACGGCAGGAATCTGTTTGATTAAACTGACAGAACAACATGAATCCAGAAAACCAATAAGTGTCATGCAGACACACTCTTACTACACTGAATCCATTGAGATTTAAACATTCCAGAAATAATAAACAAATGAACATGCCATGCATGAATCCATGCGATGAAGAAACGAGCATGTTTATTTTATGAGTGTGTGTGTTTTGCATTAGATGCATAAATTATTGTCATAAGTCAGATAATAAATGTAAAAAATGTTCTTTACTGTTTGTGATCTGCCTCCTGCCATCGGCACATAGGTGATCCTGTAGTTCTGGACACGTCCAGGTGCGTGGTCCCATTTGGCAGTGAGAGAGGTGGTGGTCGCATTAAACACCTGGAGGTTTTGAGGGGGTCCGCTAGGAGCTACGAGAAAAGAGGAACATCAATTTGCGTTCCTAAACGCTGATTCTTACAGTCATTTGGAATGTATTTTTAAATAACAGACTCACCAGGTGTAATTATCTTGGACACTGTAGTCAGGAGGGCACAGAGAAAAAAGAGCGAGAGTTTGTCAACACAGTAACATCAGCAAACTCTAAACTGAAGTTTATCGTGAAGTTTGTGGGTTCTTACATGTGCGCTGGCTGCCCAGAAGATCTTCACTCTCAGACTCATCTGGATAAATGGCAGTGACAGATACATCATACAGGGTGTCTGGTTCGAGGTTCTGCAGAAGGTTAGTGGTGTCCTCACTGCTCAAGATGTCCTGAGACAAAGACAACGAGTGTGACATTAGCTGTATATTTAAAATACACAGTCAAGTTAGTTCAAGTTCAAGTTTATTTAAAAAGCGCTTTTCACAATGATACATTGTTGCAAAGCAGCTGTACAAAAGACAAAAATATCCAAGGATAGTTACACTGAATTTTGAAACTTGAAAATAAAATAATTCTAAAAAAAGCACACACAAACATAAATAATGTATACACAAACACATACACAAATACATAATTGCAATATTATTTCTAATATTACATTGATGTCCACAACCATGGACCATGATTTGCAAATTTTACATTTATAAGGTCTTAAAAGACAAGCTTAAAACTTTTTTATGTTATGCCAGTTTCAGACGGCTGCAAAGTAGTTTTTTTCTTCTTGTTTGTGATGATATTGTTAATGAAGACACATCATTGTGCACTTTATCCAGCAGAAAGAACATCATTCTCACATCTCAGTTGAAGTATACCATTATTCTAGTATTTGCTAAGTGCTCAAAATGTTGACACAGCTCAGACTAATCAGGCCTTGATGTTCTGATGTCTTACATATTGAAAGTTGTTCTCCCCACTCTTGGTCCAGCCGATGCGGTAGAGGGCGACATCGGGAGCACCGTGCTCCCAGTGAGCCCTGAAACTGGTCTGAGTCACTTGAGAGAACCTCAAGTTCTTTGGAGCTGGAACAACATCTAGAAGCAACAGGAAGAATGCTTCCAACATTCAGTGCTGGGTAACAAAAACTAAATTTGATGACTATCCAAAACATAAACTATTTTTAATTCAAGTTAAAAATCAAATTATGCCAGAAGGGAAACCCAAGTTGTATTACCGGTAATTGCTTGGTTAAGCATTGGGCTTCCAGTCCTAGAATCATACACTGGAGTTACAGCCACATCATATTCTGTTTGGGAAATGAGATTATCCAGTCCTCTAGTTGTCACATCGCCGTCAACTTCAAGCTGAACAAAAACATCAGAAGAACACACTGATAGAATATTTAGCTTGAGTGTTCTATAAATAGCTTTGGATAAAAGCATTTGCTATATGCGTAACTAAAACCTTGTACATTTTATACACAATCCATAACTAAAAGTACTCAGCAGCACTCAAAAATATGTTAAATAGTGATTGGTTAGTTAACTGTGATTGGTTAGTCAATGTGCCAACAACTCTTTTGTTGAGGTTTTTGGGAGAGAGTTGGTGCAAGATGTGGAGATAAGCAAGTCCAACAATGGGGCCTCAAAGGATGTTAAAGCAATTGATGTTTCTGCAGAAATACCCCTCAGCCCCTGATCCAACAGTGCATCATCATCTGTCAGGTAACAGGACCCGCCACCATCTGTGAAGCTTCCTCGGGACTCAGTTTACTTCAGTTTGTGTGTTTGTTTCAGCTTTGCTTCCCAGAAGGAAGAGTTACGAGCAGCACTAGTCATGATTAATGTCTCAGGATGTGGAGCACATCTAAAGCAAAAACTGCCACAGCCAGTTTCAAAAAAACATTCCACGCATGAAATATTTATCCAGAAGCACTGGGCCGCTGCATGCCGCTCAAAACTCCAGCAGCCTCCATCTTTCTGTGGTGCGCATCTGTTCTCGCAGTCTTCTACTGGTAGATGATTGGCATAACAAAGCTCAGGAAAGCAGCTGCGTTTTCCCAACCGCTGCCGTCTCCACTGACTTGCGTAACGTAAATGCTTTGGTGATGCATTAACAGGTCACAAATCCATGTGTTGTGTAAACAGGCAGGAATCTTTCCACAGGAATTGCAAATGCAGACTAGTGTAGAAAACACGTTGGTCACAGTTCACCTCCTGAGAAGCTGATAAGCTGACCACAAAACTATTCGAGTAACTTTCCCAGGGTGTTCTAGCTTACCAAACTAACAGGCCCCCGAACACCTCCTGTGACTGCATTTACTTTAAGATCTTAACACAACAAATGCCCTTTATAAAGACTATGGCCTTACACTCTTGGACTCTCCACCATCTGGCTTGTAGGTGATGATGTATTTACGGACGGCACCGGGCGCAGCATCCCAGTCTAGCAGCATGGTACTGTGGGTAACATCTGTGATCCTCAACTCACCAGACGGAGGAAGAGGCACTATAAAAGGCAGACAAACAAACAAAAGAAAAACAACAAACGAACAATGAGAAATTGAATGCTGTGCTTAACGTCCCTGCTGAGAGGAAGAAAGCCCTAGCACCACCTACGGGTCACCCCCTGATCAGTCAGAGGGCCACTTTTGGTTTTGCCATGCAGGGTGAAGACGGAGACTGTATAGGCCGTGTTGGGTCGAAGTTTCTTCAGCTGGACATCAGTGACTTTTCCTTTAACACGCATCTGTGAAGGTTAACCACATCACAAATGAAAGGAATGGTGGACATGATCTTACACTTACCCTGCTGAAAAGAACCGTCGGTGACTGGATTTTTGAGGAGGTCTTTTGATGAGAATGTGGAGGATAAAGGTCAAGTTCACCCTCAAAACACCTTTTGTCTCAATGGTAATTTTTTTCAAATCTGTTATTATTTGCTAGTATTGATGTAACCCTCTGTGTTTAAGCAGCATTGTGTTATTGCATTACCCATTGGCAAGGTTTTTAGAATGGCTACATTACCTACAACATTCTCCCAAAACAATCTCTAAATAACTCTTAATGATTATGATGATTATGACACAATTACAATCTCATGTTAACTTTATGATTAATAAGTCTGGTGGGGACACCATACCAGTATATCACGCAACGTCCAAAACACACCATACGCTGGTCTTTTCAGCAGGGAAGCTTTAGCACAGATAGCTACAGTATGATTCTTTATTATGGTGTTATTAAACTTCCCCTGAAAAGGCAAAGACTCTGATTTTCAGTGTCTTAACTCAGAGATGTTCTTAGAAAACAAACAAATCCTTACGCTACCCAATATTCTATAACATATTCCACCTTTTATAAAACCAGATTTTGGCTTTCATCTACTGGCTTTAATTATGTCTAAACTAGTACCACAAAGACTCTAAGCATATTGTTTCTCTGTAATGAAGAAATGGAGGAGCAGAAACATCTGTTCTCTCAGACTGCAGTCAACATTTGAGTAAAGCCCTGTGGATATCAGATTTTAGCCAGAAGTGACATTGAGACTTCTGGATCTTCTTGCTATGTGAAACCCTTGAATAAGAAATTCTATTTACAGGCCCTATGAACTAATGAGTCATTATTTTCCAAAAGCTGCAATATAAAGAATGCTTTGGAGCACATTGCATGTAGGTGGCATCTACAACATCTGCAAAATTACTTGTCATTTCCCCTTTCTGTCATAGCTGTTGACAACTTTGAGCTGAATAACATCTAAATATTTCCATTAACACAATATTTTTTTTCCAGTCGAATGCAGATGAAAGCCCAAATTACTGTTTATTTGTTTTTATACATTTTACTCTCACTAAACCCTTTCAACTATTCAGATGTACAAAAAATAATGTACAAAAAATCTTTAATGGTACAGCAATGCCATAGAAGAACCATTTTTGGGTGCCCAAAGAACCATTTAGTCAAAGGTTCTTAAAACAACCATTTCTTTCTTACCTTTTTATAGTCTAAAAATGTCTAAAATCTAAAATGTTTCCACTACAAAGAAAGGTTCTATAGTTGTTTGAACCATACAGCCAAAAACGGTTCTTCTATGGCATTTTGAAGCAAATGTATGTGGGAAAGGTGGAGGTCCATGGTGCTGATATGATGAGATCAGGGCCGCAGGTGGAGCAGTTCCTAAAATGTTTAGTGTGACATCAAGGTACCTCCTTTTCCACAGAGGGTTCAGTGGAGTTTAAGGCACTGTAGACAATCACGTAGCCTGTGGCGCCCTCGGCCGCATCCCATCTCACATTCATAGTGGTGGAGCGCACATTGAAGATGTTCATGTTCCTCACAGCACCGAGAGGCACTATAGAGGGGAACATGGCTATTCTCTCGTTCTCTCATTCATTTCCTATCACTTACAATCCAGCTCAGCCAAATTAAGCTCGAATGGGAAAATGGAAGCATTCCAGGGTGGAACAACAGATGCATGACAAGATGGAATGGAATGTCATGGAAGACAATGGTTGGATAAAGATGGTCATGAGATACTTACTTGATGATGGGAATGATGGACAGACCGCAGCAAGTACAAATAGACAAGCCAACATCATGATGACACATAAAGACAATGATGATTACACAGACATGAAATGTAGATGTTCATGATATAACACAATGACTTTGCAGTGCAGGGCAGCATCATGCTGTATGTGATACAGTAACATACACAGCTCTGTAAATGGAATGATGGCTTATTTTCAGTGTTAACTTCAAATCAAACGTAGCAAACACAGCAGTAATAGCACAAAGACATTCCATAGCTTTATTTTGCACATTTTTCAGTATTTCACTAAACATTTGTGGTAAGTTAGATGCACACTGTGTGATTTTGATGACTCTTTAGGACTGTAGCTTGACAGACTTTAATGTAAGTCTGCATGACACACATTGTGGTCATACTTTGATTGATGCCGATCGTTCTGAAGCAACATTGACTGTCACTGCACAACAAAAATCCTGTTTCCTGTAATAAAACAATCCTGTGATACACTAATCTGCAATGTCACTCATAATATCCTGTGTGACCTGTTGCACCTTCTCTCCACTCGTGTTCTTTCTGTGTCTTTATCTTCATGAGTAAATGGACCAGATATTTATATATATATACCGTAAATCTGCAATCTTTCTGGATATTTTTAGTCATAATATTCCGTGTGACCTGTTTTCTTCACCTGCTTTGTCGTTTTCTACCATATCTTTGTTGTCCTATCCAACAATAAACACTAAAAACTAACAAAACTAAAAACTAACAAAAAACGTTTTTATGGCCACTGTTTCTGCAGCGGTTTGTGAGCATGTCACACTAAGAGATGCACGATTTTGCCAAAATCAAACAGTGTGCAGATGAAAAATCAAAGTACAGATCAGCTCATGTTTGTTTTAAATAGCACATATGGAACTAAATACTTGAATTAACATGGTGGGTGAATCTCACAAAACCTGTCATGAGAATGTCTGTGGGGGGCTTTTGGGCAGATTAGCAGAATTTAAAAATATTGACACAAATCCTCTTTCAAATTTAACTCTTAAAATAGATTAATTTTTTAATTCAGAATAAAAATTATTTTTATTTTTTATTTTTGGGGTATAACATGATCTGATTTTGTGAGATTCATCTAAATGTGAATGAATTGGTAGTTGCACACTTACAAGTGGTCTCTGTGCCTTTAAGAGGATCACTGCTCTCCTCTCCCACTACTGAGTAAACCTTCACCATGTACTCTGTCAGTGGAGCCAGACTCTCCAGCACCACAGTCGTCACTGTCCCATCAACAAACAACTGCACAGAGGAGATTAAAGACGAATCCAGAATAAAAGTTCATCCAAGAGAAGATTCCAGATGAACACAAAGAAAACAGTCCCGTGTCATTCAGATGTTTTCAAAGAAACAAATCATGTCTAGTTCAAATCCAGGTTCAGCTATCAATGATGGACTTATTTAATAAAAATATTTAGGCTAATGTTCAGTCTTTAAAACTGCTTCGTAGGAAATAAAAACCCAATGAAAGACAAATTGAAGTAAATGTAATCTGACCCCAACATAAAATCTCTTTCGTAACCCTTTCTGTCTTTAATTATATTTCTTGTTTTGTCTACCTGTTCAAACTGAATCACCTCCAAATAAACAAACATTTGTTAAATGAGTCTCATTTCATATGCTGAAGAAATGTGTGTTTGTCCATATAGAAATGCTGTTTTGGTAGAGACATTGCTATGCAGTTGCTAGTGTGTTTGGGAGCTTTGCTATGGTGGTGCTACATGGCCCATCCTCAAGCATTTATTATATTCCAGTCTGTACAGTGGATATACCTCAAGTCTCTGTTCATTGTAAGTTTATAGGATGTACTTGCCTGTTTATCAATTGCTATGCACAAATCATGTGAGCACGATTTATGCCCATAGCACAAACCGTGCAAAACAAGTTATACATCAAAGTTTAACACTTACGGGTTACTAAACTACTTACACTAAGTATGAGCAACAGCAGTAATGATAGCGATAAATCATACTAATAAACAGCACAAATAAATCATAACATGTTAACTCTTGTAATGGATATGAGGCCTCATACCTGCTGAGGTTCTTCTCCAGCAGCGCTCACATACTCGACTCTGTACTTCTCTACAGGAGCGTCAGGGCCGACCCAGGTGGCACGGAAGGAGTAATGGGTCACTTCTGAGGTCGTCAGATCAGTAGGAGGCTCCGGCCCTCCTCCTGAGAGCATAATAATGGTAATTAGGTTTTAACCTTTGACCCCCTCACAGAAATGGACTTTGTTATTCAAAGACTAGATGTCAAACTAAATGCAGTTATTAGTCACATACTTTCCTTCAAAGACACATTTGGGACAGTTTGAAAAACAGAAATCAATCTCTTCTTCTCTCAGCCAAAGATATTTCAGTGTAAATAGCATAAATATGAAAGATGAGCTAAAAACTCATCTAAAAACCTAACTTTCAGGTTTTCTCTGCGAGGTCAGCTGTCCTCTACACCCCATTCTGTTAAATGCTATTATAAAATAGATTTAGGTCTGAATGCTAATTGGTCAATACAGCTTCCCAGCTGCACTAAAACACCCAATACACACAGCATTCATTTGACCTGATAAATAACATTCTGGTGGCAATTTATTACAATAACTCATTTTGGGCATTCAACTAACTACGTAACTTTGCAACTAGATCTCTTACATAAATTAACCATTGTTTTGCTACAACAACCACAGTAGTAAAAGTATAGTTCTACAAATGACACCAATGCTTCAAAAAAACACAGTTACTACACTTTTACTATAACAGAACCAAGGCTAATTAACCATGGTTAGGAATGTCAACTAACTCTCATTAATTTGCACTTTATGTCAACTAACCTTCATTAGAGTATTAGTAGTCTGATARGTTAGGGTTAGTGTCAAAATGTATAATGTCAAAAGTGGACTATTAAAATAAAGATTTACCAATATTTTAATTGGTGTTCATTATATTTTTGTTATGGAGTAACTGTTGTTTAATTTTATACAGTAAAATTCTCAGCCACAACTCAGTCACCAGAAGGTCACAGGATGCAAGTTTGATTCCCAATGCTGGCAGAAAATAACTAAGGTGCCTTGAACAGGGCACTCTACCCCCAATTGCTCCCTGCTGCCACAGTGAATGGCTGCCCATTGCTCTGGGTGTGTGCTCACGGTTTGCAGTAACTCATTACTCCAGGACTCACTGGATGGGTTATGCAGGAATGCAGGGTCACCATACTTGGCCTGCACTGCACTTCACTGGTAGAGAACTGTATTAAAGTATTACCTGGACCTTTGACACTGTTACACAGGTTGTTTGTCAGGTCATCCACAATGTCCAACAGGAAGGAGAAATCTGCCACATTGTACATGTGGATGTCATCAGGATCAGAAGCAATAGTTCTCAGCTCAGCTTCATCTGCGTTCTTCACACCTGGTGATTGCAAACCCCAAACAACACATTCAACCCAAACCCTACAGTAAACAGTCTTCATGACAGGATAAAGGAGGAGTTTTTACCAATAGCATACAGCTCAATGCCCTGGTCTCGCAGGTTCTGAGAGTTCACCGAGATGTCGTCCTGTGACTTGCCATCAGTGACAAGGACGCCGATCTTCCTGGAGTTTGGACGCATACCAACATTAGCTTTGAAATTGTTCTGGAGGAGGTAATTTAGGGCGAGACCTGTGGAACAAGTAAAATCGGTAATATTAGTCCAAATATCAAACCACCAGTTACGACATGACAGTTTCTAATGGGGTCCAAAAGTCAGAGACCACTACTAAAAATGCTCATTTTTATTCTGTTTGAAATTTTATACATTTTTTAGATACTGAGTGAAGAGTAAAATATTCATAAAATTCACGTAAATGTTAAAAGTGTAAAAATGTAAAAAACAAATTCTCTCCTGTGACGTGGCCTTTTGTGCACTAATTTCACTAATGTCACTAATTTGTTCTCATTTAAATAGAGACCTAGAAACAGTGCAGAATCTTTTTTTATTTCCAGGTTTAAATCAAATTATTACCAGATTTCAAACATGGACTCAGACTTTTGGCCCTGCTGTGTTTTCTGTGCATGTGTTACACACGGATGGGAAACAGTGTCATGTACCGGTCATAGTGTTTCCTCCTTTGTAGGGCAGGTTGGCCACAGCCTCCAGCAGTTCATCTCTAGTCCTGTGAGAGTTCAGATGCCACTCTGTCTTTGGATCTCCGCTGTACTGCGCCAGACCTGTCAACACGACATAAATACAGTGATCATATTCACAACCAGAGGACAACTGTATTACTCAGATGCTCCTTTCTCATAGAGTTCAAACTTAACAGTTTTATTTAAGCTTCGACTTTTTTTTAATAAAGTTAAATATAGCAAAGCTCAAATAAAGTTAATGAAATATATTGACATCATATTGAAATCTCAGACTTGACTGCAGACTTGGGTATCTCTGTAAATGTGACCAGAGTCTGAGATATTGTTGAGGTCTCATCTAAAACCTTGTGAAAGACAGAGTTAGAGTTTGCTGGTGACTTAAGCAAAAGTCTCCATTGGATGCAGGAAGAAGTAATATGTTCAAGAGATCTGATTCGCTTACCGATCTGGACTCGATCCGGACCGATGTCAAACACACCCACCATGCGGCCGATGAAAGCCCTTATGGTCTTAAAATTCAGACGGCCGATGCTCCAAGATCCATCCACAAGCAAAACGATATCAGCCTGCGCTGAGGTTTTACACATTACATCTGTACAGCCACAAAACACATCAGTCAGATCATGAATTATCATCCAATCACAACTCTAGAATTAGCAGCCAGAAAGTAATAAATGCAGTCAGAGATTACAATTTGGGATAAAGGCACAGATGAAAGATTAGCCACACTCGACACACAAACATTCACATAGTCACACACAGCAACTGTTTATTTGACATTTCAGGCAAATACATTTTATAATTCTTTACAAATTGTGTTAAAGAACATCTTTTAATATTATGAAATCCTTTGCTTATGAAGACACATTCTTTTAAGAGATGTGTTGGTCTGTATTCCGTCTTGTTGCTTTTCCAGACACCTGAATGAGGAAAAGAGTTCCGCCCTTCTGGCCCTGCTCAGAGAGAACAGGTTGCATAATTGTCTGATTTATAGAACATTCCCTCAAGCAAAAAAAAAGAAGAAGAAAACAAAATCAGAGCCAATGGATATCACAGATAACATTTTACATTTCTGCAGTTATTATGTTTACGAAATGTGTTCTCTAGACAGACTTGCTGGGAGTTTCTCAGTGGCAATAAAAAGAATTAACTGAGGATTTGAAAGGGATTTAGAACCCAAACAGCCATTTGTACTCATCGGCAATGTGGAATTTTCAGATTTAAATAACACTCCCTGGTAAACACTAAGAGTGCAGTGAGCAGCTACTTTTGCTTATTGCTGACGCCTGTATATAATTACATGGTTTTTACTATATAAAAATCAGGAATGGAGTCTTTATATATAACATCTATATTTTCATGTAGTTGTAAGCAGATATACATATTGAAACAGTCTCTCTCTTCTGGCAAAATGATTTTAAATGCCCCCTATCTTCCATTGACTGGCATTATCAAGTATTACATTTATGTTATGTCACGTAATTGTGAGGCCTTCTATGTGCCCTGTTATAATAAGAAATATGTCAACACAGGAGAGAAAACATCTCTCTGTTTGCTGTCATTTTTCATACTGCTTCCTGTTAGGAGCCAAGAGGCTAATGAAGGTAAAGAAAGATGTGAGCTTTAAACTAATTCACTAGTTCTAGTCTAACTTTCTCTGTTGCATTTTAAACAGGTCATACATCCCCTAGCGCTACCATGGTACGTTTTTCAGCGCAGTATGATGTAGAAATGAAAGTGCCGCGTAACATCTCAGTCTTTGCCTCTGTATATTTTGCTTCTCTCCTGCTGCTGTCGGACGACAGACCTTCACCGTTGGATCTGTTTCCAATTAAGAGCAACATTCCACAGCAGGAATGCACAGACATTGTGCAAACCTTCATTCTATATGTCACTTTTTTCCTAACTCAGTGGTAAAGCATTAATTATTGTGAGCATAAAATTTTCCTTGCTCTTTATTTTAAATGTTCTTCCCTGCATTCAAATGTCTTTGCCTTTGAGCTGCACTAAAAGACATTAAACTGTTACTCTGTCTATATACTGTCTCAGACTAAAGTCTTATTTCCTTTAGACACTGATAAAAATGGACTGAAAATCTATGCTTTGTTCTACGTTTTCGCTGCACATATCCTGTATTACAAACCAGAAATAGTATTGCTACTCTTTTGGAAAGTGAAGTTTCTTTTGAATGGCGAGCTAAATGCTCTCTAGTAACATGATACCTGATTGGTTATTTGTGAAGGGTGTTGTGCCTGGGGTCAGAAAGGCTGGTGGTACTGACGTGTCAGAAAGACTTAAGGGTGTTTTATTACCTGGGGTTTCAAAGGGTGGATCCGGGGCATCAGAGAGAGTGGTTTTCTCCTCTCCAGCCAGTGGCACACTCTCCCCTCCTTCAAACATGCCAGAAACACTCACTGTGTATTTAGTGCCAGCCCTGATGTGAGAGCGATACAAATCAGTTCTCACACAATATTGTCATCTATCAAAATCAGGCCATGATTTGTCAAGCTTTTGCATTTGTACTGACATGCTCCACAGTTACTGGGATTTTTAAACTATTTTTGGCAATTAGCAAATTCCAAATAAGACATGCACATTTCTTTCCCTTCATTATCTTAATTATTTAAACTTTCCTCCATTATTATTTTATTTAAACTTTATTGTTCTTGAATTCTCTCCTTCTGAAACACAGCCCATAAACACATAGCCTGTTATTTTTAAATGTATTGTTTTTGCTAGTTTGTTATAACTTTAATTAAAAAGCAATAAAATGGCATAATTAGAAGCTTTAGCCAAGCTTAAAACGATGGTTACATCAGTTGCTATTTAGTTATTGGTTAAGCTTAACAAATATCCTTTGTGGTCTAGGTGACATCAAACAAAAATAAACGTTTCAGAATTAGAGCATGTTGTTACAATTTGATGAATCATTGCAAAGGCATTACATTTCTTAAATGCAGTAAAAAGTAAAGTAAAAAAGTTAAAGTAAAAAGTTTTAATATTGATGTCATGTTGACATATTCTCAGTGTGCGCATGTGTCTTATTGTTATCTTGTTATCTTATAAATATTACGGCATCACATACCTTAACTCCTCCAGAACAACAGTGTTGTCATAGGGGCCAACTAGCAGCTCACCCAGGTCAACTTCATCCTCAGTGGGATGGAAAGTGACCTTATAGCCCTTCACGTCTCCAGGTGCTGGATCCCATGTAACCCTGAAGCTGGTCTTAGAAGGCTCAGAAGTTTGCAGGTTTCGGGGAGCTTTGTATTGGGATACTGCAAAGAAAACATGGAGCCAAATTAAACAACAAAGAATATATAAAGACAATCACTGCCAAGTTACTTTTAATGTAATTTAACCACCTAAAAAAGCTTCATGTCACAAGTGATCAAATAATCAAACAATATTAAGTCATTAATCAGATAAACGTACATGTTGTTCCTGCCCCTTGTCTTGCTCTTCCATCTCCAAACTTGTAGACGGGAACTACAGTGATATCATAAGTGGTCAAGGGCTGCAGCCTTCTCAGGACTAAAGTGTTGGTGCCCCCTGGTGCCTTGGAGGCCAACTGTCGCCCGTCTCCTTGAGGTTTATATGTCACCCTATAATTGACCACATTACCGGGGGCTGGCTCCCATGTCACCCTCATGGTCTTCTCGGTTTCTTCTGACACTGTAAGAACTCTGGCGGCGGCCGACACTGTTGAAGGAATAAATGAGACGTGCTAAGCTTTACCAGACAGATTTAATCATAATTCTTTTTTTAAAAGTTCCCCTGCCAATATTAGCTTCATCCAATACAGACTGTGAATATCTAAACTGGGTGAAACCAGACATGGCAGTGTTTGTACGTCATGCATAACAGACATTCTGAGACTGGCCATAATGTTTTCTCTTTATGCCGTGACCTGAATGTTTTTACGCAGGAGAGAAAGGAATGAATTGTCGGAACATTTGGTGACCTACGGAACACTTTAAGATGGATTGACATTTTACAAATGTGGAGTTTTATAGATGGAAAATAACACTTCCAAGTTCTCCAAAAAACACCCTGATCCAAAAGCACATGGTGTGTTAATGTCGGTTCTGTCAGGTTAATGTCGGGTAAGCAATCTGTGCCA
>JAZGTK010006990.1:0-19961 GCA_036877625.1 Ambastaia sidthimunki | reverse complement strand
TGGTTCCTTCTTGATGCATTACACCTACACAAGCAACATGCCATCATGACATTTTATCCGTATCTCAAAGCATACAAAAGTCCTTCCCTCTACAGTGAACTACAGTAAACACTTCTAAATGCTTTACTTCTAAACGCAAAGGTAAAAGCAGCCAGCTTTGGTCTCGAGGTCTCACTAATGGCTTGTATTGTCAATACTTTCGATGCATTTAAAATTATGTGGTCAGTAAAAAGATTAACAAGCTTAAGTTACTAACTTCATGCACGGAAAGTACAAGATACACAATATTGTCTGGTAGAAACTGAGGGGAAAAAAACGTTCATTTATGCACAAGGTGCTGCACATATTCAATGTTAAACTGAGGTATAATTGCCTCTAAGGAAATGACAAATGATAGCCAAGGGAGGCTTCCAAGCTCATTTCCAGAGTTTTAAAATATCTCAGGGTCCCTCTTCTGGCTTGTAATAATTCAGTGGAATACTTTGTCTCTCTCTGCCAGACCGGAGACATATGCTATGGAGGAGACAGCAGATGGTCCAGGTCAAAGCGTTCCTTAGAAGGCATTTGTTCTCTTCAGCTCGTTTAGACATTCATTTATTCATTCTTCCAACCAAAAGAGGTTATGCAGCAACTTGGAAAAACCTTGTTTTGGACAGAGAGAGAGACACAAAGCACACACTGGCTAATGATCTTACACAGATTCTAAAACTCTGAAATCGCCATGGTTACTAAACAGATACGTGTTTTAAATCAGTAAGTTTCTGTAAAATGGCCCCGGTTCCATAAATGTCATACTGAAAAACGTATAAATACATTTTTGTGCAAGAAATATTAGCACCTAATGTTTATTAATGAGAAGAGTGCACAGTTATGCACAGTTACCAGCACTCAATGATCACAGACATGACTCTTTGCGTGCCTCTGTCATAAACTGCAGGGAGTCTGTTCCTCTATGTAAACCAACTCCATAGTAACGGGCATTGATCAATACAATCGAATGTCCTGATGCATGCTCAGGAGGTCTGTGCCTTCATACTGTTTGTTTGCTAATCAACGCAGGCCAGTGGCTAAAATTGGCATGCCTGGGTTGTCAATTTTAAGGCATTAGGTATCCTCAGAGGACCACCAGGTTTAATGAAAGTAGTTTAAAGGTGAACTCCAGACTGACTCATAGAGAAGAATAAGCAGGATGGTGAAGACCTCACATCATCACCATGACAACCCCTTTTAGGGTGTTTATGAAGATGCTTTATGACAGCAGGAACTGGTGAACAATTGCACCTGCAATTGCCTGTGTTGTGAACATTATTGTCATTAATCAAATGAGATTTTGTTTTTTTGTGTTAATTTATGTACTAATCACAGCATAACCTAATATCTTTTGCTTTGTGCTGTATGTTCAAACAAAACCAAACCTGAGCCTGTCATACCATCTTAAGAAAGGTATTTGTGTTAGCTAGCTACATGAATAAATCTGCATATACTGATAATTTCTTACAATACACCATTTATAATACAATAATTTAATGTGCATTTCAACAGCAGATCTTGGGCCTGTGAAATTGCCTTTCAGCCCAAACGTCCACTTGGCCTGTAGTGTGCAGGCTGAAAGAACATTTGGTTGGCAGGCTGTCTATAGCACAGTGGTCACAAAGAGGCTTACAAAATGGGAGTCTTGTGCTGGTCCCAGTGTGGGTCTATACACAGGAGGAATTTCATTTAAGTGCTCTATGAATCAAAGTTCACCAAATCCCCCAGTCTGGAGATGAAGATTTAGTAGCTCATCCTTTCCCCCTGATAAATTGTCTTTGTTTGAAACTGGTCAGTCATTTTTTCATAGTCTAGTTTGATTTGAAATGACATCCATTTATGTTATTTGAAGACCACAAGGCTGAACATGGGCAATAGAGAGAGGCTACTTTTAAATCCACAGGTCATGAGTCATTTGTGTTAGATGTTTAGATGAGGTGGACTCTATGAATACTCCTCACAGCCATCAGCTGGTGCAGTTCAATATCACATTTTAATATACCATCAAACTACATGAGCCTGAGAAGAAAGAAAATCAGATAAAGGCACTATTATCCTCCATAGCCCTGTGGGTTTAATAAAGAGCAGATCTGATCTATTCCTTCACAGTCTCCCCTACGGTAAGGACAAAAGGTGGTCTTCTAAGCTGACATGAGACCAGATTCTTGGTTTTCTTTAGGATGTATGAGGTCCACATTATGATGGACATATCAGACCTGGGATCAGGGCAGAAAGTAACAAGTAAAACAAGATTGAAACAAGTTTCCACTCATCATAAACCCAGTGTAAGAACTTACTAGTTATTACTGGAATTTTGTGAGGGTTCAGATCCTTACCCAGTGTGTGCTGGTGTCCTCTGTAAATGTCGCCACTGATTTCCCTCTCACTGTGTCTTCTGCCAAGTTAGGCTTCCGCTCCGTGGAGGTCCGGTTAGACTCATGCTGCTCTTTCTGTGCGCGCTAAAGGCCGCCCGCATCAATCAGCGGCGGGGAACAAAAGCTGAATCTCAGACACACACCTCCAGCATCCTGCACCCCCGCTGGTCCTGACACAGGGCTCTTTTTGAGAAAAAGGAACCCCTGTTGATTGCAAAAAGGCTAGGAAATCTACTGTCCCGGCACTCAAGAGTGTTGATATGAAAAAATATAGACTTACACGCTGCACACACATCCACTTACCTCATTTGTTAATAATACAAAATTCACACATTCACAGAGGGAGGTGATAGGGAAACCAAGTTTGTAATGATTATTGGCTTATGGACATTGTCAGGAAATTTGTTCTTGTAACACACATCTCTGTCTTCTGGAATTCACACTCTTTTGCAGAAAACCAGAGAGAGACAAAAAAAGAGTTCAGAGCTGTTAATTCAAGGCAACATTTGAAATATTAATGTTTAATATTTCTTTGGAGTCAAGGACAAAGTTATTTAAAGATGAATAGAAGAATACTGTATACATTACTTTTAAAAGAATCTAACAAGGAAATACAATGTTTTTGGTAATATGCTGGTAATACCATACATTTCTTAGACATCATGTATCATAGTAATGTCAAGATATTTTAGTACCGTACCATGGTAATACCATAGTATACTTTAAAATATCTTGGAGTATGTTTAAAAGTAGCTTCAACTGACATTTTTCTTTAACGCAATTTAAAATTTGACCAAAGACGGTTATAAATTAATGCTTCATATCACCTCAGTGGTACAACAGAGATGCTACACAGGCGCATACAAAGCTAGTTACTCATCATACGAAGCATGTCAAATGTGACTGTGTCTGGATAGTGTTAGCTGGGGGGAATTACAGTACTACACAAGACATTCTGCAGATGCTCACATGTGCTCAGAGCTGTAGCTTATATCCGGCACTGATAAGGAGCGCACTTATTTCTCAGCTAGGGTTAGCATAACAACTCTGATCAAATGAAAGATGGACGTTCTCACAGAAGCTGTGCAGTCGGCAGTCTCCATGGCAATTTGTGACGCACAGGATTTTAGGATGAAATGATGGCTGTCCACATAATCACAGGAACTATTCATATCAACGTTAATTAGCGTGCAGTGCTGCTTATATTAGTTCTGCTCATGCCAGTGCTTATCTGTGAGACAGCCTGTTTGTTTGTGTCAAATCATATTTTGTGGCAGATGATCTGAGACATCCCGCTTTTAAAGTTATGATCACTGTCTGCTAACAAACACCACTATTAGATACTCCAGTGAGATTAGATGGTGCTCACTGGTGGCTAAAATTAATACAGTCAGTTTAGTGATATGGACAATCTGGTGTGTCCTTGATTTTGGTAGCACAAAAAGGGATTAATGAGCAAAAGATATTTACAAGCTAGAACTGAAATTTTTCAGATGTAATTTTGCATTAACAAATTGTTTTGTTCAAAAAGACTATTTGTTTTAAAAAAATGAATGTTTTCTATATCAATGCTGTTCAGCTGTGATAAAACAGGATTATCTAAATAAGCATAGAGTTATGAGATCTGACATGTTTGGGTCTGAGATAGAAGTTTCTGGGTTCAACCCTCTGGCCTTTGTTAGTAACAGCTGTGTCTTCCCATCTGTCAGTAGCTTCACACGCAGCAGTGTATTTGTACTATGGTGACCATAACTGTTCAGTGATCAACATCTATCAACTGACATCTCATGGTAAAGCTGGCATTGGCATCACGGGATACTTTAAGAGTTTAAAGGTTTAAAAGGTTTATGTCATCATCAACATTTAGCTCACTACTTAGTATGTTTTTTAAGCTATGGACACAGAAAGTGCCCTATAAACCATGTTTATGTTGTTATACACTATATTCACGTGGAATTATGCACATTAATAATATCATAAAACAGGTATTCAAACCCCCCCCACACACACACATAAACTCAGCAATAAAAGGACGTTTTAAAAACAATAATATAACAAGGGAAAGCAATAATATAATGAGACAAAGAAAAAAGGTCTGGCCTCATTTTGAAAAAAAGCACAAACAACTGCTTGCCAAGCAGCCAGCCACCCTGTTTTATTACAAACCTAAAACACACACACTGTCTGTACAGATGAGTGATTTTCCTGTAAACTTTTGCCGGTACTGAATTCATCTGGTAAGTTCCCATAAAAAGGTATATCTGACTTACAGAAAATAAGTCAAAAAATGAAAAATTATATATAGAATTCAGGGGCATCAGTGTCAAAAGGCACTAGCTAAGCCAAATAATAACAATAGCCATCATATAAGGCCTCTCTCTGTCCCAGACACACAAGGCATAAACATTACAGTGCAATGGGCAGACACAAGAGAGAATTACATTAGATTTCATCAGCATTGACTAATGAAATAGAGCCCGGATATTTCCTTCTGCGCATTTATTGAAACATACAGACCTAAGCAAATATTTATGTCTGTTTATCAACAGAAGTGCTCATTATAGCTTTTTTGGTTTACCTCATGTGAACCATCATGTGACATGAACCAAAGGATAATTAAGGATACATGGAAATCTAATTCCTAAGTATTTGATACATAACTACATTAGTAAATGTCTTTCAATGTGATATAAGATGCTCGGCAGGTTTTGAACCCTTTTTTGACCAAACAAAAGTCAGCTGAATGTTCAATAAAAGTCAATAGAAAATCTCAGAAGAATACTCCCACACAAACAGAGAGGTGAGTCATCTACATACCTTTCCAGACTCCCCTCAGCTGTCAGCCTCCTTGTGCTGGAGTTTCTATGACAACCACCCAAGATTGTGCTTGGCTGGTCACTGACCAGCCAAGTCAACAGAGTTCAGCAGAGCACACACTAAACCACCGAAATGTTATACTAAGATCAGGACATATCCTCAACACTGTTTTGTTTCCCCCATCACATTCTTATAGGGGCCTGTAAACTCCCTTTTGCAAAGCTGAGCACTTTTCCAAAGTGACTGCAAACAGAACGTGTAATTCTGATAAATACTTCTTATTTTAGGATTAAAATGACTAGGACTACACTGGACTCACTACCATGGGAAAATAAATATCATTGGGTTTTACTGTCTCAGATTTACAAGCAAACTGAATTCAAACTAAAACAATGTAATATTTCTGGGTAAAATATGAGGTAGTGTTGATTACTAAGACTTTCTCTAGTGCTATACTTTGTATGTGTTAGTTGTGGAAAATGCTACTAAGAGCAATTGTTAAATAAAGGGTTCTTCCAAACATTGTCATTTTCTCACACTCACTTTAAACCTGTATGACTTTCCACAAAAACAGATAGTTAAATCTGATTGCTTGCATTCAATATAATGGCACTTCCTGTATTTATGACTCATTTTAATGCTCAATAAATGACTCACAAATGTCAACAAGAAAATACATGCAGCTTGCTGATAATTTTGTGGTCGGTTTTGGTGAAGAAACAATTCAATGTTCAATGCTACATTAAAATGGTACAATGGTACAGTAAGCAGTACCATTTGGAAGCGTTAGATCTTGCACAAACATACAACGTTAGGAGTCTTTGTGGCTGCCACAATATCAGTATCAATATTAATCAGCTTGTTTTTTCACTAAACCAATCGCAGTATTTTGATCAGCAAGCTGCACAAACTTTCTTGGAGACACTTTATAATAAATACCAATATACTTAACAATTTATTGAATACAGCCACCAGTATATTCATCAAATGATGTTCTTTTGTGTTCTGAAGAAAACAGAAAGTCACACAAGTTTGGAACAACTCATTACTTTTGCTTCTTGTCATTTTTGGGTGAACTGTTCCTTTAAGAGCAGTATTTCACAACCATCAAACAGAATAGAGAACTATGACAGATACTTTTTTAATAAGATATAGATGTAAGGTGTTAATTTCCTGGTGCTACTTGCAAGTGTTAAAATTCAGAGTAGCTTTAGCGCTCTCCATGTAAGACTCAACAGTGCAGTTAATAAAACACTTTTGAAGGTCAATGACTAAGGATGACTAAGGTCAATGACTAAGACTAGGACAATGCACTGGTTTGCAGTTGAGTTTAACTCATTTAACAAATCAGATTTAAAATACCACTCATAATTTTGCTGTGAAGATGTTCTAAGTCAGACCAAACGACAGACCAAACTTGTTCAGCTTCTTCAAATTAAACAAAGCAGGGGTATTCATTGCGCTTTCATTACATACAATGAGACAATGTTTTGGAGCATTCACTCATTTGCAATATATCACTGAAATGTTTTCAGTTTTAAGTTTCAGACTTGTAACTGTATTAGGTTTAGAAGTTTTGGAATGTATATGAATCAATGGTGTTATTAAATGTCTGTACACAAGTAAGATGTTTAAAATAGAAAACAGTGCTTTGAAGATCACACACATTCTTACAGACATCTTGCTAACTCATGTACTAGGATTGAATATTTGATGTTTAACACGATACATGATATTCTAAACCAGAAGTTGCCTCTGCCCAAACCACACAGAACCATGTTTTGGATGGTTATTACTGTGTTATTATTACCATCCAGACATGCCATAACGCCACCAGATGTTAATACAGCATATACATGAAATACAGTATGCACAATATCTGACTGCAGATATTATCTGAAATACTGAAATACAATATCTGAAATACTGAAATATTGCACAATATCACTTACAGAAAAAGTACACTCTATATACATAAAATGGTTTACAACATTATTTAATAGACCACAGCAGATAGACACATGCATCTTTGTACAAATAAGACAATATGGTTATGTTTTCTGCCTCTAACATACTGTAGACACATATGTATGTGAGACACACACACACGTCTACAGTATGTTACTGTATGTTATATTCTCTGCTTTTAATGTGTGAACAAATAATGCAACAGGACACAGCTGATAACTCAGAAAAACAATTGTGAGCCAATTGTTCCCATATTTAAGATTACATTAGAATTGGTAAAACATTTATGTTAAAACTGCATAACAAAATGTAACATTCTCTACTTTTCCTTCATATTTTTCTTTTAATCAAAAACATTAGTTGATTCCACAGCAAACAGAACATTTGGTCTCAGTACAGGAGGGTACTGTATACCAACTGATAATCCTGCTCTGACTCAGCAGTCTAACCTCAGTTTAAAGACAGTCTGATGCTGCTTTGATTTTGTGTAAATGAAAATAGCCATCAGCCCTAAACTTTGTTTTTGTCACTTCTGTCATTTGTTTTAATAATTTATATGCATTTAAAAGGACTTTTTACGTAACATTGTTCAATTGTGTAAATACATTTATGCCACATTTGAGAAGGATTAAACTTAAATACCAAGTGAGATTCTGTTCTACAGTAAAGATGGCTTTTGTTAATAACATATTACTGGTAGCATCTTTTTCTGTCTTATTCTGGTTGAATTGGGTATTTGGCATATGACAACACATACACATTTAATAATAAAATTAGGGGAAAAAAATCTACCTAATACAGGTAAAATCTGTGTGTTCAAAAATCAAATGTTTTACCCTCCTGTGATGACATGCCACAATGCATGCATTTTATTTATAGAAACCAATGTGAGCAATTTGGAAACAAATGTTTGACATATGCGACAAGTAAAAACCATTTAAAAGTGAATGAGTGCAACACAAACACAAGCAATACAACAAGTGTATACTTAAAAATTGCATTACTTCTGCGCATATTTATGTTTTAAGCCTCTGAGTAGCTGCCCCTTGCTTGTTTTCATGTCAATAAAAGACCTATCCAACCTATTCCAATGTCTTGACTTGAGCCAAAGCAATTATCCTCCTAATGGAGCCAGCTGAACAAGTGTTATCTCCTTTCCCAGCCCTTGGTATTCTCTTATTTTCTAGCTCGAAATGGATAAGCAGAGAACACTGTGTATTAATGGAATTCTCAATGCAGCTCTATTAAAAGTCACCAATACAATCAAGAGATAGCACAGACATTTTTAGAGCAATACGAGAAAATAAATGAGCAATTAAAGATACCAGAGAGAGGGCTTGAATGTCTGACTGCTACACAAGGCATCTGCACTGCAGACCTTGCACACACTAAGAATGTGCGAGATGGGCTCTGTGTGGGCTGATGCACTCCAATCAGCCACACAGATTGTTTGGTAAATGAGAAAACCAAATGTGGCTGGAAGTAGTTGCCCTCTAATTCTAAACATCAGTGACCCATAAAGAAAAACAATCTCAGGTCAACAGTAGAGACTGATCTGTAATGCTGACTTGTGACATTTACAAAATGGCAGCGCACTTGACCAGCTCACCGAAGCCATTTCTGTGCACACAAACACACTCATGTTAATACACACACTTTATTCTTCCACTTCATTGGAGCTGTGTGTGTAAATACCATATTGCAATTGATTCTGTAATGCGATAAAACCAACTTATGTTGCATGCATTTTCCTAAAACTGGAATGTTACAACTGAATTTGATTTTTTTTGCTTTATTTATTGTTCCAACCACACCGAAAATGCCAGAGGCTACAAATTTCCATATAGTTATCTATCCATTGTAGGAATACGTCAAATATTGAATTCCTCTGGAAAGAAGAATTCTACCTGTCAAGCTAAAGAAATGACAATGGGACAGTTTATATTTTCATGCCGTCATGTCTTTCTGTAACAACTTAGGTAGCACAATAATGAAACAAGAATAATTCTATGCATTACATTACATTTTAATAAAGTTCTCTTTAATTGAAGAGCATGGTCAGGAAAAATCATTTGATTCCCAGCAAAACAATGCAAACCCATGAGGACAAAAGGCAGATATTTTCAGCAAGATCAGAGTTAAAGGTTACTGGATGCTAATGGGAATTAAATGGCAAGTTCAAACTGTAAACGAGCTCACGCTCTTTTTATGAATCTCCCTAGGTCAGTTACAGTCTTTCTTTGCACCTCAATCAGCCTGTGCACTTTCATTTTTCCATCTATCTTTGTCCTAGATTTCATGTTCTTATCTCTTTCTAACATCTTCTTTTATCTTTTCCTCCTGTGCACTAGAGGTTTAACTTTAAAATGAGAGCTTGTCCCAAAAGCACATTTCAACTGATGAACCGACTCAATTTAGAACATCTAATTTAAACATTTAGCAGGCCATTGCTATCTGTTCTAACCATATGTAGCAAAACGCAATTGAAAAATGCAACATAGGCTACAATTAATTTGAAGTTTTAAAATAGATCTCCCACAAGTGAGAATATCGTTATGCAAGAGTTCTTGAGCTTGTGATCTTGAGGAAAGCACTGCTTACTAAAGACTCTCTACTTCAAAGACATACATATGTAAAGACATTACATATTATTAAATTAAGCATTTATAGATTAAAAGTATCATTTACCCACACTCATGTCTTTCTGAACCCATTTGACTTCTGTGATACACAAAAGTTTTTAAAGGATATCCACCTGTTTAATGAAAATGAATAAGAACTGGAACCGTCAAGCAAAAAAAAAAATAGCCATTATGCTATATTTCTAAAGCTAAACAATGAATTTATGTGAGGAACAAAATGAAATTTAAGTTCACTCTCACTGGCACATTTATGAAAACAACATATGTGTCTGGTTCAGGAAAGTCTTACAGGCTTGGAACAACATTAGGGTCAGTAAATGATGACAGAGTAAGAATGTGCGCGTCAAAAAGTCTTGTCAAAAACTTAATGTGTGCCTTAAATAAGATGCAAAGCAGACATTGTGTAACTTGCTTTTAAGGCAGTAATATTAAAACTAGACATGTATTGAACCAGGCATACAAGTGAACACAATCCTGTTAAAAACACAGATCAAGTTCCAATAAGCAAATGTGTAAGCACACACACACTTGCATATGTGGTTTATGAGGACTCTCCAAAGGTGTAATGGTTTTTATACTTATATATTCTATTCCAACCTTACCCCTAAATCTAATCCTCAGAGAAAACTCTTGGCATTTTAACTAAAATAAAAACACCAGTATGTTAGTATGTTAGTAAGTTTTTTAGGCCATTTGGTTTATGAGGACACAGGAAGTGCTTACATTGGTATACACATGTGATTTTACATGTCCTTGTAATCCACATATACCAGTACACACACACCTGTACACCAAAATGCAAGACCGGTTTAACACAAGATGTTTTTTTTATGTTTTATTAATAGTAACTAAACAATACCAATAAGAGTGACATATGAAAATAAATAAATTCATCATGTCTTGAGATTATGGTCATTCAGTCAAAAGTCAAGGCAAACACAGAAGCTATTTTTATGACTGAATTCTATCACAGGTGTTTTGTAGTGGGTGTAATGTGTTAGCAAGTAACTATTCAACCATCAGTCATCAGAGTATTAGTTCACTGTCCCCTTAAAACCTGTTAACATTTTATATTGATGGTCCCCCAAAAAGACTTTGGAAAGTGTTTTTTGATCTTAATGTATGTATCCACAAATACTCAAAAAATACTTATACAGAAATCCTTTTTTTTTAAAAAAAGGCTCATGAACAATAACAGGAAGTGTGATTCCCAAGACCAATGAAGTTTTGCATTCATTCACCAATGCAACCATTTCCACTGCTCTGTGACAATCTACAATTAAATATGGATTAACTTTCCTGTAATAGATAGTTAGAGAGATGTTATCTATAGGATTTGCAGACAAACCACAACATCCACCAACTCAAGAGCTAGCACAATTTTCCAAACCAGCCTGCATTTTCTCTAAATTCATTCCCAAGCTAACCCAAGCTACGTGATGTTTGTAGATATGCTTTGCAAGGAAAAACAAAACATCCTACATTTAGCTGGGAACAGTTACGCTGCTTTAAGGGGTTTAGACAGATAGCCCTAGTTCTGCCATGACGATAAACAATAAGCTACACTGCCAAATAAAGAGCAAGAAAAACATCTGTGCCCTTAAACAGGGCATTTGCTATGCACTAGCTGAGGGGGAAGTACAGGTCTTAAGTCACCACACAGAGAGACATGAAATGTCAACGTGTGTATATTAAGAAAGGGAGAACTAAATTAGGCTGCATTTAACTTACCATAAAAATAAATTGAGGCTTTTGTAGAATGTAGTGGGTGCATGCTGGACAATTTCAGGGGCACTCTTCTGTTTAGTATCATTTGACTCAGGTTTTATATGCCCACATACAAAATTCAATTCCAGTAATTTGGGTCTATTAAAATTACTTGAAGAATGAAACCAACTGTCCACTGGTCTCTCACAGGGCTTCTGATGACCTCAGCAGATACGGCTCTCAGATTGCACAAATTGAACTTCTGAAACTTGGTTTGCATGCAGCAATGGAACGTTGTGCTATATGGGTGATGTGAACCCCAGTGGCTAGCGCACTAGGGTCATGACTTCCATTACGGTTCTGGGAAGAACGCGCTGCTGAGGGAAAAAGATTCTGCTTGGACCGAGATGGGCGGATGCGCAGTCTGCAAATATAAAAATCAGTGATTTAAGGTAAAACACTTTCTTTGTAATTGTGAGTTGTTTGGACACTTGTCTATTAAAGTGCAGCAGGAAATACAGAATAATAGGGAAGCGGGTGGCTATTATTATGCCAACACTTATCCGCTTGGAGCCCACAGGGTAATTAAAACTACTCTGACAAGTCTGCCCCATGGAGCCATTAAAAATGAGGCTGCAGTGGTACAAATGAAGATGAGGCCTTTCAGGCTGGGGACCAAGTTAATGACAGGAAGCAGAAAAGTCTTGCTGATGCTATATAGACACTCTTACATTACCCCAATTAGGACTAAAGTAGGTATCTGTTTCAGAGCATGAAGAGATAATGATGTAAAGATAGAAACAGGCTGCAATAAAAGGGTTTTAAGAACAAAAAGGATTCTAGTGCTTTAGCAAACGTTACGTTTGATTGCCTTTATCCATTTAAAATTCAGACAAGTTGACAAAACATTATTCAACTTTTTTTAATGTGATGACATGAAAGTGCACAATACGGAGATCATATAAATTTCAAACATATAAATTAAAACACAGGGGCTTGAAACCATCCCAGTTCATTTTTTCTGGAGTCACTTGATCGGCAGAAGCCAGTGTTTTTAAAAGAGAGCAGCAGAGCTTTAATGAGCAGCAGAGCTGTTTATGACCACAGCGCCACCTACTGAACAGCATCTTAATCTTTATTATCCCAATAAGCTTTAACTTTTTAAGCAGCTTGTTTGGTTATAGTACAAGACTTCCTTTTTATTTACAAATGCAGAACCATGACTCTCACTTGCATCAGAGTGCAACTTCCATCTCCAGCATGTTCTTTAAACCAATGAGGAGTCAAAAGAAAAAAGTGACTGATCACCAAATAAATTGTGCTAGAACATTTATTAAATATGATTAATCTAAGAGAGAAAAGCTTATATTAAAGAAATGAAAGAATATCATTTGAAAAACTTTGAGTTCTCAGTAAGGAATTGCATCAAAAAGAACATACAAAAGTTTTTAGGACTGTAGACACATTAGACATGTAATTACTTGTCTCTAATGCCACATGGAATGCACAGCTGTTTTGTATTACTTATCATTACATCTGAACCTGGATGTTAGCCAGTACAGAAACAACCTCAGGGGTTGCAGCAATGTTGTGGTGTCCAAAACTTTCTAACTTGTTCTAACTTTTCACTATGGAGCAGTCAAACTAAAAGAACAATTACACAAATATGAGCCTCAAAATGTATTGATTGTCAAAGTCTAACTGGAGGTTAAGCAGAGGAAGTTGCAGTGGTTAGGTTGTGCTAATAGCTGTGATTCCTGGACCAGTTTCTGTGGTACATTCCTCTTCAATATGTTGCAATTCATTCTGATCACTTGGAGATGGTGGGACGGACTGTAAAAATGCACAAAATGTAAAAAAAAAAAAATGCATTTTAGTTAACATACCACAGTTATATAAAAAAAGCAACAAACAACAAATAGACCTATATCCCTGAACAAAAAAAATACTTCATGGACTTCGCGACATCATGCCACCACCATTACTTTTTTCAAAGGGGCACCACTGTCAGTGTCATTTTGTGGCTTAGTCAAAAAACAAAAACCTAAACTTAGTGGTTGCATAATTGTGTGTTAGTCTAGTGGTCAAATATTTTGTTTGGGGTCCCAAATCCTAACCCAAATTTTTTTGTTTTTAATAAACTTGATAGCCAGCAATTAACATTTTTGTGGTAGAGCTGTCTTGACATTTTCCATATTGTTTCATAGAAAAAAAAACTAAAAAAAAACAAAAAAAAAAAAAACAGGTTTTGAGTGACATGAGGGTACGATGAAAGAAATTCTTAGCTGACAATCTGTGGAAGAAGGAATTCAATTGGATCAGTCAAATTAAGACACCTCAATGGATGATTTCCACCACAACATTTTACTTAAATGCAGACATTTAGTAGACGTTTTAATCTGCATGGGTAAAACAAGCTTTTGCTTACCTTTGAATTAATTATCAAAAATACATTTGAATGGGCAAGACGCTTAAAGGAATAGGGATAAAAGAACACACTATTTGGGTTCCAGAGGTACTCTTTGGTTCATCTCTCAGAGGCCTTTTAATAGATTTTTTTCAAAGCCCTATGGAAAAATAAATGCAAAAAATACTTCCAGATCTGAGAAACCTTAAAAATTGGGCGGGCACTGTTGCGCTCTATTGATTGAAGTAATAAAGCAACATTTAGCAGCAACACAGCAACAACATCTGTTACATTCTAAAAGGAAGATCATACTTTAAAATCAAGAACCGCATTATTAGTAATATTTCATGCAGGCATGTAGCTAATCTGGAGAACATGGTAATCATTGACATTGTGTTATAGCATGATGGCGTTTGCTTACTGTACCTCTAAGTCTGCTGTAGCAGCTGTTACAGAAGAGCTGTCCGTGTCTGACTCTGACCTGAGCTCTGGACTCACCCCCTGTCCCAAGGTCAGTCCTGCAGCTGACGCACTGCAAGACCAATTAGAAATCAGCTGATTGAAGATCAGGTATGACCTTTAATGGATTTAATCCATGAACCATGCAGAAAAGCACTAGGAAATTGCCACTCCCAGGTCAGAAAAAGTTATGTTTTTCATTAGAAATCCAAACTGATTTAAGGTCAGCGTGAGCAGATCCTTCACCATAGCTTATTTGAAAAGGTGATTGGTTAGTGAAGGCTGGTGAAACAGTGATGTTGCTGTTCTATGCCAAACAAGCAGCTACGGTTTACAAAGCACAACCCTGAAACCAAGCAGTCATCATTACAGGAATCTAAAAGGGACAAACATCATTAGAAGGAAAGCATGAGGCCAAAGATCAAAGCAAATGCGGCTTTGTGATTGGTAATGCCTGTGTGAACAGTGACTGGCAGGGGCTCTGTGATAGACAGGTCAGGTGAGCCTTTTTTTGGCCTGTGCTGAGGTTAGCAAAAAAGTGTTTGAGTAAATTGGCAACAAGGAGATCAGAAAACAGGCAGAACTTGCACTGCATTCAAACGTAATGCTCTAAACTTAGAGTTAATTAATTTCTAAATCAGAATGAAAGCTTTACTGCAGTGATTCCCACATACTCAGTGCCCAGAGGATACATGAGCAGGTTCCAGGGAGAACTTAGATTGAATTTGCTTTTCATACAACAGAAATAAGTTAAAAATAATCACATTGGGCTGTCAAACAATGTTTAAGTTTTGTCAGTTTGTATGGCTGACTTGTCACTCAATGATCTTTACTCAAACAAACTACTGTTACTGCGGTTAGCAACATTCTACAGCTTGTCAAACTGCTTTAGTTTTAGAGGAAGTTGTTGATGAGTGGAAGATTCATTGGAAGATGAGTGGAAGATTCACCAACAGCATTCATTTCTCTTCGTTTCAAAATATCATCAAATAATCATAAATATTCAAATAATATTAACCACAAAAATTAAGAAACATTTTTGGTTTGGTATACTTGAGCCTCACTAATGGGGCTGTGGGAGAACCTAAGAAAAAACTAAAAATGTTAAACTGCTGTAATGACTGGATGTTATATTTCTTGGTGTAGATTTGATTTGTCCAGTGCTGCACCTGGAGGCCGCTGTCCTGCAGAGTTGAGCTCCAGCCCTAATTAAACACCTCTGTAATGCTGAAGTACTTGCTGAAGACCTTGATTAGCTGATCCAGGCATGTGTGATTACGACTGAAACTAAAGTCTCCACAATCATTTTTCCCTAGGTGATGGTTTAGACTGACATTAACAAAAATAATAAATCCTAAATCAAGAATAACATCTAAACCATTTCAAACCAATTTGTTCTGCATATAAGTTCTGCTTGTATTCTAATCGCCTACACAAATAGAAGGAACCCCCCGTTATTAGGTGATTAAATGTTCTCCTGTGGTCCCAAATGATGGCAATTAAAAACCCAAGCCAGGTGCAACAGATGCTTGGAGGGCCGCTGGCTCTCATTTCAGGTGATCTCCCTTCTCACCTTGAAGCAACCAATGTGAAAGCAGAGCTCCAGGGAGTCGATGACCATGGCAGCTCCCTTTCCCAGAGGCTGCCCACACCTCGAGCACATCCGCCTGCCACTGACCAGCCTACAGGCACCACATGCCAGTGTCAAAGATCAAAGTCAGACTGATGTCAGCATTGCTCTGCACTTTCCATTATTTCCATTTCTGAGTACACAGACAGATCCTGACTGCAGGCTGTGTTTGGAATGAAATACTAGTGTGCTTTTTTGCAGTATAGCATGCAAACTCTGCTTGGAATGCACATTTTGACAATTTTATATTCCTTAAATCTTCTGTTAAAAACAAGTAGTTTACAACTAAAGCAATTTGTATGGGACACTGTATCCCATGATGCATTTCACTTATCCAGTGTGATGAATGTGCTGGAGAACAAACTGGACTAAAATGGAACTGCGATTTTTTTTAATTTTTTTTTTTTAGTATGACTTTCTTTGCTCCTTATTTGATGTTTTAAACAGAAGATTTAAGGAAAATTTCAAAACAGCAGAATTTATTTTCGAAACAAATGGATTCAAATTACTGCATTAAACATGTAACACAGTCAGGTTATGTGACAATGCAGCTTAAACGCAGTTTCTAACTGAAATTTAAAAACTGAAATTTTTTTAAAAGTTTCTATTTTAAGAAAATGTACACAGTAAGCAGTACTCTAGTATTCCATTCCAAATGTAGTTACTGTTGTTTAAATACCTGGGGTTAAAAGTCTGGTAGAGGGAGATTCTTCTTAAGAAAAGAGAGCAACACATACTGGGGCTGTTACACTGGGCTCAGGTCTTACATTTGGTATTGCTTTGGTTTTACTTTTTAACATCACAAAGCACTGACTCATTACTATTGCACTTAAACTTAGGCCACTACAAGTCCATACCTGCCACGTTTCTGGGAGTCTGGGTGGGGCTCAGCTGAAGCTGTGATTGGTGGAGTAGGAGAGTTGGAGGCAGACCAGCAGCTCTGTTTAAGACTGGTGTTGAAGATAGCTGAACCAGGGCCCAGGCTGTTACGTCCGCTCCTGTAAATGCCAGTTCTGCCCAATGCAGAGTGAGGTCTGTTCGCAGTACTTGAAGTGTAGGACTGCCTGGACAAGAAGCTGGTTGTGTGAAGGTTGTCCAGAGACTCATATCTGTGATGGTAGAGCAGAAATTCAAGAAATAGTTAACACAAAAATGAAAATTCGGTCATTTACTCCCCCGTATTACAAACATGTACGACTTTCTTCCACAGAAAGCATGAAAAATGATTTCTTCACAACTTAAATTTCCATCTCTTTTTCTCACAAAGCTATCCTGTTGTTTCAGAAGCCTGAAAATATACGTTATATATAAGTATAAGTTATATAACAAGTTTGAGATCTTCAGTCCCCATATATCATAAATGCATATCACAAACAACTAGAACAATTCTTAATTTTGACTTTTTTTAACATAAAAAACCTAATGTGGGTTTGAAATGACATGAGGGTGAAAAAAAAACTTCTTGAAAGATTTCAATATGGACTTAAAAATAAAAATTTACTCATTTACTCACCCTCATGCCAATCTCATATGAACTTTTTACCTTTTATGGAATACAAAATAAGGTATTATAAAGAAGTCTAAGCTTCTTTGTTCATATAGCAGACGTCAATGGGTCTCAAAACTTAATACCATAGAGACCAAACCAAATATGGTGATGGAGGAAGTTCACTTTCTCCCGTCTCATGACATCTGAATATGAAACAAAGCACCGAAACCACCACTCTTGTTTAAGTCCTTTTTTTAAGAGCTTGAAACTTCTTGAAACATTTCTTGTGCAACAAAAGGAGGAAGCCATTTGAGTTTAAAATAAAAGTTGAGTAAATGATGACACTGACTCAACCCTATTTTGATGACCTAATACTTTGAGATGTGTCCTGATCCAATGTCACATAAAACTCTCATCTAAATTGGCTGTTCACTGTTAATTAGTTGCTAAAATAATTAAACCTAATCTTAACCTTAAAGTAACTAAATGAACAATAAAAATGTTACAATGTTTCATTTATGCATGGAAGACAACAAATGATGAGATCCCTATGAAAGAAATGTAATCAGAAGGACCTTCTGATTGATGATCCCACGTTAATGGGTTCTTTGTTGATGTTGGTAGTGCGCTGGCGTATCCAGCTGCTGTCTGTGAGAAGCTGCGTTCTCTTCCTCATCTCCTCCAAAATAAGCTGACGTTCCTGTTCCACCTGTGACACCTGCCCCTTCTTACTGCTTCCTGCAGCCAATGAAAGGTCAGGGCAGAAATGATGACCAATAAGACCACCAAGTGGTGTCCATGGTTAATCAACAGAAACACACAAGAATAACCAAAATGAAAAAATAAATCAGACCTTTTGCATCTTGTTTGTGAAGGTGTTCAAGTGCAGGGGTTGATTTAGACTTTGCCCTGTGAAAAAAAAATTGCTATTGAAAAAATAATATAAAAACAGCACCAGCCAAAGCAAAGTTTAAAGGTGAAGCATGTAATTTTTATGCAACTACCCATTACCAAATAAATTACATTTGTGGATTTTAGTAGATATACATATTTAAAACAAAGCCTTTTTTTCCTGGAAAAGGACCAAAAATATTGATGACTCATCCTGCACTACACACATTTTTGTCCAATCACATGGTCTCTTAAATGAGGATGTCACTCCCCTTTCACCTGTAAAGGACTAGCAACTCAAAAATCATGGTTTACGCTTGTAATGCAAAATGCCTATTGGCTTTTTGTGTGTTATAGGAGATGAGCCATTTAAGTCTGTATATCACATCCAAACTTTGTTTTAACAGAAAATATAGCAACAGAAAAAAGTCTTCACTTAGCAGTCATTTTAAAGGGTCCTTAAAGTTAAGAAAATATGTAACATTGTAAAAATATACACACTTCACCTTTAAGACATTGAGCATGTACTGCTGACATCATCACATCTGCCCTTAAGCAAAAAAAAAAGTCTATAAACAAACAAACAAACAAGCATGACCCCAAAGCAAACTGACCTGTCTGAAACTGTGAGTTTGGCAAACCCATAGGACTCTTCTGACCTGAAGCAGGACAGAGTACGAAACAGAAGCAGCACACACAGACATACAAACAATGACTAAAGCAGCAGCAAGATACACACAAATGCTTGGACCATATAAAACCCCAGAATGCAGTCAAAGTCAGATTATTACATTCATATCTCAGACTAGATTCTAAAAACTGACGTTTGTGGAAAAAATTTAAAATCCTCATATTTTCTTGGCATTCACAGCATAAAATGGTTTATTATTCAATAAAAAAAAATATTTTCCAACTTTCTCACCACTGACTCTTAGTGGTTGAATTCACTTCTGCTCTTTGTGGGTGGTGCTCTGCTGCTATTTGCACAGTAGACTGTCTGTTTTGTGCTGCTTCCACCTTCTCTGCAATCTGATTGGGTGTCACTGAAGTGGGAGGAGTGGCTTGATTGAAGAAGGGAGGTGGAATGTAAGGTGTGGCGTTTCCATTGGACATAACGCTGGGGCTTTTCTGCTCCTAATACCAACAAAAAGCACAAAATAACTTATTATTCCATGTAGAATGTTACAAAGGCTGCAGAGTAAAAGCAACAGAACCACTGTGTGACTGCTTCTAGTACCATGTAGCAAATGTTTTTTTATGAAAAAAATTCTCTGAAATGTTTTTGTTCTTGTTTATACATTTACTTACTGGGATTTTAGTTGGAAAACATTTGCAAGTTAACAATTGAACACAAAAATATCAGGTCTCAGGATACAGAAGACAAAGCAAGCGAGCTTTAAGCTGATATTTCTGAAATGATATTTCTCTGACCTCAGGACCCCTGAGCTCCTCTCCATAGAGCTCCTGCTGAGCTCTCCTCCACTCCTCCTCTAACTTCTCCTGATCACGTTGATACTTCTCCTAAAACACACAAATGCAAACATAA
>JAZGTK010006989.1:0-19962 GCA_036877625.1 Ambastaia sidthimunki | reverse complement strand
ACCTGAGGAACTTCAATGTTGTCTGTTGGTCTTATAATGGCTTCTTTGTTACTGCGAGGATCGAACTCAAAGGCTGCTGTCAGCACCATCCCCAATCCTGTCAAACACACAAACACAGACTCATGAGTGAGAAACTATTTAAACGCGGAAGTATTTTAAGGTTTATAATTTAAGCACAAGAAAAGTGGTTTGCTTACGTTTCATGTTCATTGTGGGTGTTTTGTACATAAAGTGCATGAAAAGTTGTGTTGTGTTGATCAGAATCTGATCTCCACTGTAGCGGATGGAGCGATACCACCACGTGCCCTAAACACACACACACACACACATTACTGTAGTGTGTATCCTTATATCCATCAATGCAAACAAAACAGTTGAAATGAATTGTGACTGAAACACTGTCTCACCACAACGACAGGAAGAATGACCATAAAAGCTAATCCATAGACCAGCAGCACCTGACAACAACAGAGACAAACAGCTCTTGTCAATTCTGTGATCTTATTTTTAGTTGTTCCCAAAATATTCTGTCGTCTGGAAAAATCTACATAGGTGATTTTACCAGCATAGAATTCTTCTGGTCGACAATCCATGCAGGAAGAGCGATTCCAAAACTTGTCACTGATCGAAAGAAACAATGATATATGTTATTAATGGCTCAATGATAATATGTTATTAATGACTCTAGCTCTAGGACATAAGCTAACAGGTTGTAGATCCACACCTCTGGGTCCATCCGGGTTGCCATACGTCTCCCAATTCCTCCGTGATTCCTCATTAGTCAATCTGAGAAAGTATAAGCGTGGACATGAAAACAATTTCTTCATAACCCTTGTTGATACTTGCTGCACCGTATTGACAGCTAATAGAAAACTATTAGCGTAAGCATTACGTCTAACTCTGGCAGAGTGGCTGACGTTTTTATGAGCTGCTTTAATAAATTACATTGTGCAGTACAATTATTTACACACCCATAACCAACAATGACTCGAGTAGAAAAATGAGCTGCGGCCGCTATAAACAACACAGCATTAAATCTAAAGGGCAAACGTGAGTAAACGGGTTTCTTACGCTGAGTAAGCTTTAGCAAGCTTCATAAACGTGGCCTCATCTCCTCCTTTATCGGGATGGTGTTTTAAAGACAGCACTCTGTATTGCTTCTTAATCTCAGCGACAGATGCCCCCTAAACACAAAAACAACACATCAGTAACTATATAAAAAGATCATCCAGAAGAGAATGAAGGAATCTGAAATTTGTCCTTACTGGATCCAGGCTCAAGATCTCGTAGGGGTTATATTCCTGGCACTCCCGATCTAATTTAGACACCTTATAAGCCAGGAAAAGAAATATTGCCCACCCAAACAACAGGGCTGCTTTTCTGAGATGAGACAGAGGAACAAAAGAAAAGTTAATTAGCATTTAGAAATGTGCTACATGATAATAACCACACTGAGCACTTCAAACTTCAGCAAAAATCTTTATGTTCCAGAACTACGAACCTTCCTCTCAGTGCAAAAGCAAAATTTTCTCCTTTTAAAACTTTCTGACATCACACAAATTCATTTAGGTGACTGTTTCCATAGCAACCCTTTAACACCCATTTTTACATCATCACAATTTTGGCCTGCCCAGTCTTACCTATGTAAGTAAATGTATATTATATATAATAATAACATATGTGCTGTAATATGGTTTAGTAAGGGCAACCTTCATTCACACACACTACAGAAGGTTATTCATTTTTAATGGCAGGCAAACACAGTCACTTACTTCAGTGTTGGGATGATGCTCTGCTGTGATTTCATAAGTCGAAGGCGATACCACAGACATCTTCCATGAACTCTTCGTAAAGTCTTCAATCGTAACTGCTCTGTAAAGTTACACACAGAAAACAATGAGGATAAGACAGCATATAACCGTTAGAAACAAAGGAAAACATTTTGCACAATAAGGCCAGTTTTATAACTATAATATAAAAGATTCCATGCAACAACTGTAGTTCTTTTATAATGCATTTTAACATTTTAAAAGTACAAACAGAAATGATGTTGTTAAATAATGCGTCACTATTATTTAAGAATAAAGATGCAAAAGGTGAAACAAACGTCATGAGCAGAACAGTCAACATATTCCTTGGCAATATTACACAATCCATCGTGAAAGGAAATCCATAGTCCATACTTATAAAAAAAACATCTGGAGCAACATCTGTGCTTGTGTAAAATGATCGACCCACACGTGTGATTTACGCCCCACCGTGATGCTGTTTGCATTTCGTGTCATGCAACTACATGCATGACAAGCTGAAGTTTACCTCTCTAGATTCCACTGCATTTACGTGTACAAAGCCATTCGTGAGATGTAAATAGTCGTGATTCACATAAAATAGCCATCTTAATTCTATATTGGTATCTGTATTACAATAGCTAAAGTATTATAAAAACTCTCCACTTAGTAACTAAGACTATAATACTACATATAAACAATCTGACGAGTCTCTTAGTGTTAACGTTCAAATCGTTCATGCATTCACAGCTGGGCCTCGTTTTATTAAATCTCTGTGACAGATAATGAACAAATACACCTCACAGCGGTTATCAGCTTATAACAACTGATCATCGAGCTGCAGTAACTGGTTAGCTGGACGTGTATTAGCATATGGGCCTTACCAGCATTCAGATCCCGAGGCCAGAGGTAATATGTGGCTGGGATGACTATTAGTCCCACAAAGGACGTGAGGAAATAGAAAAAAGTGTTGCCACTGTCGTCGTACTGAAACTGCTGTCCAGCCATTTCGCAGCGGCACTAAACCCCAAATTTTCTGCTGCCTTGCCGCCCTATCAGTCGCTCCACTGTAGGGCTGATCACATATGCAGACAACTGAAGCCAGCGTCCACGCACTTACTGCCAGAGATAACAGATGCTTTCAAAATAAAAGTCCAGGTATTAGTCGTATTGTTTTATTAAGACTGTAATATCGCAGATGCATGTTCATTATCATGCAGAAAATCGATCATTGTTAAAAACAAAGGTTTTAAATTATAGCACTAGCGGCGGTGGTAGTTGAAAAATAATACATTTCTAAGTTCAATAAGATGTCGACTTTTATTTTGGCGTGTCAACGTCGCCCCGCCGCTGACTGGTTGACGTTTACGTAGTTTTGAGACACGCAGAAACTGTGCGCCGTTGCTGGGAAGCTGTGTACGTGTTTCACGCATGCGCTTTACAGCAGTACAGCTGTTTGAATCATTAAAAAGTTGATTCTTTTAACACGCTTTGTACAGTGAAATTTTATAAAAACACAAACACATTAAATTGTCTGAGAATGTAAATTTCTTTAGATGCTTATAAAATGTTTTTTATTATTTATTAACTTTTTACATTTCACTTCAGCATATTGAATCTAGTTTTACATATCACTGCACAAAATAAAATACACATACAATGTGATTTTTGCACATAAATCGGTCACATTATAACTGGTGTATAATCTTCATATTACATCAAAAAGATGTGTGTGGTAATAGCATAGATTTAGCATCAAATAAATATCTAACTGTACATATATTTCCTTTTTTTAGTGGTTCGTCCAAATGAAGCAGCCAAGTCTTGTCTTTTAGAAATTCCACCAAGACTTCCAGAGTGTCCGTAGGGTAGTTCATAAAAAGGTTTTTGGGGTACATCGTCCTTCATGCAGTCTGCCGGCACGTTACATGTTTCAATGAACATATTGTGCAGAATACAGCAGGCCCTCACAGCTACGTTGGTTTGGCAAACTGAATGTTTCTGCAGAAATCGAAGCCTCCAAAAACTCGACTTCAGAGAACAGATCGCACCTCGTACCACTCTGAGTGCTGACTGCACTTTCTGGTTGTAACATTCCCTTTTCTGTCCAATCGTGGAATAATCAGGGAATGGTGTGAGGAGATGTTCTGACAGTGGGTATGTTGCATCACCGATGATGTGTTTGCCATTAAGCAGCACCACTGGGTCTTTCTGTAACGCTTTGCCAACCTCTGTTGCTGACAGTACTCGTGAATTATGCCAGTTTCTGGGATGCTCCGCAGACACATAAATAAAACGGCCCCTGTGGTCGCAAAAAGCCATGAGCGTTACAGAGTAGGCCTGGCCTGCGTTGTACGCCTCTGGATCCTGGACATCAACAGGCTTCTCAATGAGAAGATAACTGGTTCCTACTACACAGAAAGTGCCTGGTAACCCCACAGAAGAAAAGAACCCCACCATGGCCATTTCGGCTTCTTCCCCCTGAGGCCAGCGCATTTCTTCGGCCAAGCTGCTGGTAACAAAGCTGCAGAATTCATCCAGCTGATCTTGAATTAGGTTTTCAGTGACGTGGAAGCGAGTTGCTACATCGTGGTACGATTCCTGAGTGGACAATGTCCACAGACTTGCTATAACTGCATGCCACACTGTCCATCCCACCTGCCCAACAGCTGCCCACGTGCAGGGTGCCAGCAGTCGTACCAACTCCTACAAATAAAAGACACACATGGGAATATTAAAAAACATTTTCTCATTTTTAAATAATAAGAATATGGAATGAACAGTAAGTACCTCAGTTTGAGATAATGTCAACTTAAAATGAGTCTTGAAGTCGTTGATTGTCAGATTTTGTAGCACAATTTTGAAACCGCATCTTTCATCATCTCTGTGAAAAGAACAATGCGGTTGAGTTTCATTATAAACGCATCCTGTTAATGTCCCGTGAATCATCTTACCTTTGCAAATGATCCGTTTCTCCAATTGTCTGTTTCCTTCTATATTGAAACACAAACAGATTAGTTACAGTACAGGTTGCACTGTGCATATGCACAAAAGTGAGAAAACGCAGGATGCATAGCAGTCAATACTGCAGTGAATAAAGACGCTGTTTGTTTACTTAATAAATAAACACTCGCCGTATAGAGAATAGTTTTCCTTCACCTGATTTTCTGCCGTTTGCGAGCTGTAGCTGTCTTGAGAAATATGAAGTCTTCGATATCGTAACAATCAGCTAATAAAAATGCTAAAGCCGTATTCAGCGCCATGCTTTCCGGATTCAGACTTTTACAATGTCGCCCTCTTGTGGCAACTTAAGGAATGAACGTGTTTTTCCCAGTTGTCACTACATGTGAAATGGTTTGTCAGAATTAAACTGTGCAATACGAGAAAACGAAATCGCAATTTTTATATACGCATTAAACAGTGTTATTATTTATAATATGCATGTACAATAATGTTTAAATATTTAAATTAATAAGTGTGACATATGTGTTTTAAATTAAAAAGACTTTTAGGCTTTCAGGAATAGTCATTAAAAGCTGGTTTGCGAAGAAGCTGCATAAACGCCCGTATTTTTAAGCCCCAATTAAATAATAAAGCAATAAAATTAATAATTTTTGTTGAATCTCAGGTTTCATCAAAAGATGGCACCAGAGTAATATTATGAACCGGATTCGTGCGGAGGTTGTATTAATATTGCATACATAACAAAATCCAAACAATTGTTAATCAATTCGTTTAAAATACAAAGTCTGTTGGTTGATATGCAAGAGAAAGTACAAAATGAGTGAGTGATAAAAACCCTTCTCAATAACCTTTGGCATTTCCTCTTCAGTCCCATTGACCTGAAAGATGCCGGCAGTGCAAATAACAACTAAGAGCCGCTGTGATGAGAGTGAATTATCATAGCGCGTTCATCAGCGTTAAATATGCAGGAAGTAATTGTACAGGTCATGACCCCTCATCTTAATTCACACAATATTACAGCATTTATAAAACGTTGTGTTCGGCAAGGCCAGAAATCTGTTTAAAAATCAACTATAACAAGTTTTTCCGAAATTAAGAACGTGACATTAGGTTTGCCCAAAGATATTTTATTTTGTTGTTATACGGTAAGGGTCATCCCCACTGATATATGAAAGTTACTTTTATAATGAGGATCTCATCATAGAAAATTCAACACATATTTGCTTTTTTAAATTAAGTCACGCCTTTATATTGATATTAAGTTACCACAAATGCAGTTTGTGTCCATAAATATTTAATATCTCTGTTGGTGAATCCGATACATAATGTTAATTATTTGTTAAATAATTCTTAGTTAATTCTGTTATGTTAATGATGCAAAGGCTTAATTTTACCCCGTGCTTTCTGTAATGTAACTAATATGTTTTACTGACCTATTCAGATGTCAAACACATTTTAAAAAATAAATGATGCTCGAAACAGCTACATCATTTGATGATAATTGCATCTCTGATGCATCAAACACCACAGTGGCCACCTATTGCCTCCCCAAAACCTGGTCCATTATTCTCCTCAAGAGGTTTTAAAGCCGTCTTCTCCAGCTGATGGGCAATACATGCACCCACAGATGAGAGGGCAGGGGTGCCCGACAGGGTCAGATGTTCCTGCCCTTATGCCATAGCCCCTTTTTCAAATGCTCTCATTCTGTCAGACCCCCGGGGTCCATGCAAGGTTTTCAGAGTGCAATCTTATTCTCTTATTAAAAGAAGCTACAGGGAACAAAAGTCATCCACCTTAGGTTTTTGACACACCAATCAGCATCTGCCGTGTCTCCTCCAGATGACCTCTCATACGACCTCTGTGAAGGGGCGGAGCATTTGAGAATGATCAGCAGCAAATGGAGACTGGAAGCGAGAGCTCTGTAACCGAGAGCAACAGGAAGTGACCACTGAGATGAAGTGATTCTGTAATCTATCATAATGCCATAATCTCATGATCTTCAGACTTTAACCCCTGTGGGGTCATAATGTTCCCCTTCATTCAGCAACACATGCTGGCTCTAATTATAGTTCCTCTGGTATATTTCTTCAACAAAGCTTCATATTCATTCGTAAAAGCTATTTAAGATAGCTTAGGTGGCTTTAGCTAGTTAACTAATTGACAGTTTTAAAAGATTTGCATAGGCACCAAGGCTGAGCAGAAATTGGTTGTGATGGCTGATGAATGAATGAAGCTTTATTTTGTAGATGAAGGAACAATAAAAGAAAAATTAATTACAATAAATAAATGGATGAAAATGATTAAGCAATGTGGAAAATACAAGTGCTCTTCTATTTCTTGTGATTTCCAGTTTTAGTATTGTGACATGTATTAAATAATGTCCATATTATAACACAATATCTGAACTAATCATCACTAATTATAACAAATGATAACGACATACCATTATCTTTAATTCTTTATTCAATTTATCATTCATTCAAACCTATTTAATGTAAAATTTAAACATTGAATCAAGATACAAAATTGCCACTTAAATAAGACTTATTACAGTCAATTCCTGTTCCAAGCTTCTTATGAAACATGGTGTGGAGGAAAAACACGGTACAAAATTGCATCACCTTAATTCATATTGTTATTCTTAATAAAACAAGACAATAAAACTGATTAGCTTTAGAATTTGTTGTCATTTATTATCTGAGACAGTCATCCTCATGTTGCATTATTGAATGTAATAAAATCACATCCTTACAAAAAAATTCAAAACACAGTTTTGGTTAGTAACAACTTCTTCTGAACACCATAGACAACAATCACAATGAGCTCAGATGGCAGGTCATCCAACTTTTAAACAGAAAGTCTTAGTTCAGCTGAAGACATTAGTGTGGTGGATTTCTATGTCCCTGCTGAGTTATAGGCTCAGAAACTGGATATTTCATAACACGCTTATTGCTTAAGGTCCAAAGTCACTGTTCTGCTTCTGGCCGGGGCAAAACGTGATGGGGGATAATCTCAAATCCCACCGGTTTGCCCTCTTCCTCTCTGAGGTTTCTGTCAGGTAAAGCAAGTCTGGGGTCATACGTCTCAAAGGTATTTCAGCTTTTGCGTCAATTCTCTCAACACGTGGCCGTAAGAAAATCCGCCTGGTCGTTACGTTGGCCAGTCAGGTCAGGAGAAATGACTTTCTCAATGGTTTTACCAATCTGGCAACGCATGGATTAAAGCTGTCATTCTTGTTAAGAATTTGAGCTCATGAGCCGCCTATGAAAAGGATATTTTTCCCACATCTTTCTGTACGATCATATGATTAAACAAACCAAGTAAAATGCGATTAACAGCCAATGTGATGGGCAACAGCTCAACTGCCCAAGACCAAAAAGCCAACGCAGCTTAAATGAATGTGTTACGATTATTCAGCCAAGTAACTTTATCCCACATTTAGATTAGCCGCTAATGACGGAGGAAACGGGTGCTTCGCGATCCGAGGAAAGTCCACGTAACCCTGAAAACAACGAGCTTGTCATTCGCACCACAGAGAAGGTTTAAGAAGTTAAGCACAGTTAACATTTTAACAGAGAGCTAGTCGGAAGCTATGAGATATAAACAAACAACAAATATAAGGGTTAGCAAGAGACAACCCTATGAAAAATGTTACTGATTTAAGTTACAAACTTGTGTAGGTTCACAAAACATCTTTATTTTATAATAAAAGAACTCAGAAATGGGCAAGATTTGCATTTACATTTAGATTTGAGTTAAGCAATTAAAAGACTCTTGATATGGCTTGTTATTACACTTTCATATTCATTGTCTAACTCAGAATTGATTTCCTGTGTTCTCGGAATGACAGTATCAAACCTTATGAGTCAGAGATACAGGAAGACTATGGGAACTGTATTTGTAGGCTTTACTGAAAACCCTACAGTAATCAGGCACATGGTTTATAAAGGCCGTGTCTTTCCATTACTGGTTTCTCTTTCATTTTCTTCCTCTAGAATTACCTTGAATGAAATATTTGTTTAAAGATCTTGCTCTAACGCATACGAGTGCTTGCAGAACTGTTGTGCATGTGTGAAATCAGTGTCAGCTAGCAAAAATAGAGCACATAAAAATGTAACATGTTCTGTCAGTGCAGTAAAAAGCTTCGTAAAGTAAAAGTGTACAAGTTAAATCTCTCTCTCTTCCATACTGCACATACAATAATAATGTATCCTTCATAATGTTGAAATTATTATTGACAAACAGCAGAAAAACTCTCTTAACGTATTAAGAGATTAATGTATTGTAATTAAATACTGTAATAAAATAAAAATTGCATGATGTCATTAAATTTAATAGTGCAAATTATACAGAAAACAAAATGATTCTGAAATAGACGAGATGACAGCATCACCCTACTGTCTGTAATCCAGGAGAAATCCAGGAGAAAAAGTCAACTCCACCCATCCATGCAGAAAGTGCCTGTTCATTCAGTCAAAGAGGTGAGTGATTCAAAACTCATGCACCCCCCTCACCTCCCCTCCACTCAGCTGAATTTGTCCTGGATATTCATTAAGCTGCCGCTGGACTTGGCTCTCTTGGCTGTGGATTAAGATAACGGAATAGATTAAACCAGACTGGCAGGAGATGTAACAGAATATTCAATGCATAGCTTAACCTGAAAGTCAAAACCTTTGCACTGGGAACACAGTTTGTTTGATATGCCAAACAGAGACAAAGTTACTCGTTACATTGATGGCGATTAACATTGCATGACACCTCTGACTTTGACCTTTAACCTTCTGCGGAGACAGTCTGCGCAGTGGGTTACTCACGGTGTATGAGCTTGCGTTTCTTTTGTTCTGAGTGCAGGAAGCTGCTTAAGTAGAAGATGATGGGGAGGAAGAGCATGAAACTGGACACTGCCATCACGGGAACCATCTCCTCGCGAGGGAACGAGCAACCGAAGGTTTTGCTCCACAGCTGCCGCGTCATGTTCATCTGAAAAACGCACAAGATCATGACAATTGTGGTCATTCCATTGGAGTGGTCATTCCAGTTAGTTCTTTCAGCTGTTAGACTATAGGGGGTGCTGTTTCACAGTTCTCTTAAACCTACATATCTTCAAATTAAATTTGCAGAGAACTCTAAAGACAGCATTCAGTAAAGTAAAAATATTGACTGATGCACGAAATATTATTTTAAATACATCAAAGCAGAACATGTTTTGTGCTTAACCTTATGCCTGAACTAAACACCTGTGTGTGTGATATTTTGGTGTTAGTGCAGAATAAAAAAACAACTCACTGCATCTTCTAAATCAATGCAGAGCGTTTGGTTTTTTTCCATTTTGCCATACAGCTCGTTCAGTCGTTTGTATGAGGCTCTGCAGTCTTTACACAGTTCAGAGTGGTTCCCCTATTTAAAAACACAGCACAGACACACTCATACTCCAGTGTCGCATACAGTAACTACAGCTTTAAATATTTACAGCTTGTCTGTATGAGGCACTCAAGCTTACCTGATGTTTCATAAAGCACGAGAGTGACACGTTTAGTGTGGTAAGGAAGTAAACGGTGTCGTTGGACAAACTCTGTGGGTTTTTGGTTAGACATTCTGAAGAGCAAAAAAATCAAATCACTCTCAAAGTCATGGTAATGTTCAGTGCATGAAACTGAAGAAAGTAACTTTAACTCACGTCTGCATCCGGCTGATGTCCAGATCTCCTCTAATGTGCTGAAGAGACTGTAAAGCAACATCAGTCTATCAGAACGTATCAGGCTGTCGTGGCATGTGACATTTTCAGGGCCCGGCTATGAGGACAACATATAATAACAAAGTCCTTTTAGTATTAGCTTCCACAGATGCAATACATGACTGATGTATTTCTAGTATCACAAAAACAGGTCCCTCAGTTAAAGTGTAAATGCACACTATGTAGTGGACTGAAATAACAGGCATTTTTATTTAAAACATGCAATGAGACATGCTGGGTTTCTTTTAAAAGAACCATAAGCTGTTTAAGGCTTGTGCCTCAAAGTCTCGTGAGCCAGACATGTTGAAATAGTCCAGTCACAATCACGAGACATACGTGCATGTGACCCGGCGGGTGGAAATTCTGTAAAACACCCTTCAAACGATACAAGAACATTCATAGACCTGAACTAACAACGTCTGGTCGCAAACAACACATACACTAACCTGATCAGATGATATATTTAAATACATTTCTTCCAGGCTGTTGAACCCCGTATAACAGTTTTGACAGACTTTGACAGGTCGCGCATTAGACACCAGACAGCTCGCGTAAGTCACGTAACGTTGACCGAAGATACGAAGCAGCTCAGCGCAATAATTATTGACCTCCAGATCCTCCGGGAAAGCAGATGAAAGAGAGTAAAATAAACCCAAACTCTTCACAGAGCTGATCGCCAGCGGGGGACTTAAAGCATCGTCGCTGCTAACCTCCGGTGGATAAACCGAGCACTCAGCAACCGTGATTAGTGTAACTACCCATCCGGAAAACAGACATGATATAAGAAATGCATGTTTCAGGGAAAAACGCATGTTGATTAGCTCTAAACGCGCTCCTGCGTTTCCAGACTCGCGTAGCTTCCTGTTTTCCTTCTTCGTGCAACTTCTTGGTCACGTGACTTGAGTAATCTCGCGAGATCTCAGGCGCACCTGTAATGCATCGGGTTCACATAATAGGATATTGTTAAACAGTAATCTGCAGTTTAATTTGTAGGTATATCCTATTATTTCAATATGGGTATGATTGTTGTGTAATGTTGCAATATGATTTCTCAATAAAAAGTTTATTTAGTCTTCTGTGTTCTTTCTGAGACCTTTGAAAAATGAGTATGTGTATAAATCTCTCGGTTGAATTAGACTATAAGTCTATTACTTTCGTTTTTACCATGTATACATAATTAACATTTCCGACAGAATTATTTCCTACATTTTAAAAAGGCAAACCTCAACACAAACGTATCCTATAAATAAAACCAAGAATAAGCAGTTCAATGCATTTCAAACTGTTTTATTACGATTTTTAACATGTCATTCTCTGTGTTTAAGTGTTTCGGTGACTTTATGGGGGAAAGCGCCGCATTCTCTCTCTCTTCTCGGTTTTTGACACCGCTTGCAATTTTCCACTGCGTTAGCGGCCAAAAAAATAATTATGGAGTCAAGGTAAACGATCTGGGCTCCGATTCTGATTGTGTTAATTGTCGCAAACCCTCGAATCAAGCCACTGCAGTCAATGGTCTTTAATGTGAAATTAGTGCCTCTTGATAACTTGCAGTCCGCGGCAATTCTGCAGTCATGAGAGCCTGATGGAAATGGGCGACTCAGAATGGCTCGCATTAAGGGCTATTCTATTGCGTGAGCTGATGTCTCAGGCTAAATTCACAGGTTTTATGTCTTGGATTGTGGCATTAGCTCTCCACGACTACAGTGTTATTGTGGTAGCTTTAAATTGGATGATCCGAGTCATACCTCCCTCCCCGACAGCTGATTTCCAGAGGAGGTTGGCAAGCAAAGAGCTTGTGAAAATGGAAAAAGATCTACAAATGTTTTACAAACCATTGGAGGAAGATTGTGAACTGAACGCATGCATTTGAAAAAAAAAATTAAAACTCAGATTATTGATCAGAGTAAAGCCTAATAAGGTTTCATGCAGGTTTTTATACAGGTATGCTTACAATTACAAAGTGTATTAAGGACTTCATTTAAATGCACAACGGAGACAAGCAATTGAACGAGGACAAAAATCACTAATTAGACTGCGAACGTGAAGCATCTTCATCCAGTGAAGAGCTCTTCAGCAAGAAGATGAGCCTGGAGCAACTTCTGAAATTCTGAATATTACACAAATGTGTTGCTCAGGATTGTCCTGATTAAATTTTAAAACAAAAAGCAAAGAAACTACAAGAGACATCGATTTCATGGGTCAGCTAACCCTAACTATCATGTCTGAGGCAAACGATGCCTGAATAAAACTATAGAGATATGATGACATCATGTTGATGTTCGTTTAATTCTTCAAATTAAGACGACTATAAGTATACTAAAACAAATAAAAATACATAAACACATAACTAGAATAACTAACACAACAGTAAATACTAAACACAATAAAAACTGACTTAATCGTTTATTTTTAAAGCTGAATATTATTCAAAATATCATAGACGCTCACTTGTTATTTAACAGACGATGAGTTTCTAATAGATCTTTTAAAAAAACCTAACATAAAAAATAGGTCTTGGTATCTTTTATACCGTAAGATGGTCATGTGGCACAGCTATTGTTCACTGCGCTTCAATATATTTGCCTTTTCAAGTTGACACTGGCTATGAGCGACCAGTTAAGGGTTAACAAAAGACTTTGCGTCTCAAACCAAACCTGTCTCCCTCCCGAAACAGGAGAGAGAGGAGCTGTAAACTTATGCAGAAGTTATTCTCCATCTATTGGGCCGTCCCTAATCCCCCAAAACCGCGTTCCTTTATGCGAGAACTGTGCCTCCTTTCTTGTTTTGCGCTGCCTATACAACATAAAGTCAGACTGCATTTAATGCTTATGGCGGGATGTGAGGGGGATTTTGCAAATGCGAGGCCCCCTTTCGCCGAAATATTGCTCTCTAAACGTCGTGTGAGTCTACCAACCCAAAGCGACCCCAGATTCTCCCCCCGGTGTCTGACTCGAATGACAAACCGGCCCGATTTCACTGCATCGCTGGGAAATGTTGAGGCTGATAATAGAGATTTCGCTTTCATTTTTTACGGTTGACTTGGTTATTGTTGCTTTTCTTTTGCCCTGATTTCTTCCAGGGATTAGGCCTGACTTCCCCACTAGCAGCGGCCAAAGTGCCCCGAACTGGGGATGACAACTGATGAGGATCAAGGCCTGAGCTATTCTGCCCTCTGAGAGGCAATGAGAACTGAGAAGAGCTGGACAGGAGAAAAGCTCTTGGACAGAAGAAACGCGCTCTCAGTGTTCAATGCACGGATGCCCCTAAACAGCTTTGAAAGCCCTGCAGCCTAATTAATTACTCCTAACTTTCTCGTTAAACCTTTAATATCTGGACCTCACTAGTTTGCTTACTATAATAGGCAGAGATGATTATTTTTCACAAAAAATGGACAGAAAAAATAGACACGGATTTCTGCATAAGTTTTAAATGAGAAGTCGACACGTGTGATGCCGAATAAAAACACTTTTTATATTTTATGGTTTATATGACTTTGGTCTTATTGGACGGGATAGTATATAGAGATCGAGATATACAGAGACGCATCAGCAGTTGATCTTTGTTGACGGTGTTGATCTGCGCCGTCGGCTCGTTTGGCTCACAGATCCAAGTCTCCAGCAAACAGACGGGATAATTACCGAACATGTAGCCGGCTAGCTCGATACACAATGCAGCATTGACTTCCTCACTGTCGGTCGCCTCTGTGAAGCGCCACTACTGGGCCGGCGCTCCGCGCAAGTCACCCCGGGCATCGTTCACCCGGAACGGGAGGCAAGAACGTCTTGTTTCATAACAAGACACGATGCTGACTTCTTTCAGCTCCAGCGAACTGGACATAAAGCCCGGCTGACAACCTCCAGCACAGGCCGAGCAGAGAGGGAGAAGGGGGCGGACAGAGTGAGCTTTCACTGGGAAATAAAGTTGTTGTTTCATGAGTGAGGTTCACGGCAGTTCAGAGTGTGCTGGGTGAACTTAAACAGCATCAAGAGTTTACAAATATGCCTATAATGTTTTTAACCATTTGTAACGTTTTTGTTTAAACATGACTCCAACCAACATTCAACTTCCCAGCTAACAAGTTTGGGTTGTAGGAACGTTCCCCTAACGTTTCCATTAAGTAACATAAACGTTAAAATCTTATTTTAAAATTTTTAGGAATGTTTAAAACGCACAGCTTTTGAGATGTTGTATTAATGTATTTGCTTGGACGTTATTCAAACATTTCTGTAACGTTTTTAAAACATTCCACTAACAACTTGTATTGTTATTGACATACATGATATATAATATTAAGAAAACATTCTAGTAACATTACTGCTAGTTCTGCTAACTTTTTTGATAACTTTAAGAGAACTTTTAGAGAACATTACTCAATGTTCTGAGAACGTTCCCTGTCAGCCATAGTTTTATCCCAACATCATATAGGTGCAAATATATTTTTGGCCTTGGCAGCTGACAGTTTCTCCCGTGATATCACTGAATGAAAGACCCCCCTACAGCCCCTTGTTAGTTGCCAACTATGAACTTTTTTTGCCCTGAAGAGCAGTTTAGTGCGAGTCGGCTCTCATTCACTGGCAGGCTTTTGTGGGCCGCCCTCTCTTTCATTCCTCCGTGCGTTACACCAATTAAAGGAGGACGTGCAGTAACTGTAATGGCCCGAAGAGTGATTGTTTTTGACAAGCAACAAAACACATAGATCCACCCCTCCGATTAGGACGACCAGGGGAGGGTGTTTTTAGGGAGGCAGTGCTGAGCCCAGTGCCCTTAAAGCTGCATGAGACGAGGGATCTGGCCTCCAAGGGAAGGGGTTTTTGCTCACAAAGACTGGTTATGTCAAAAAGGACAGAGAGATACAAAGCCTATCCCTGCCATTATCTACCCAGCCCCAATTTTGTGTATAAGCCATACTACTGCCTGCCTCTGTACAAGAATCAGCATAGAAGCTTTTGCATGCCAGAGCTCGGAGTGAAAGGCCTGGAATTCCAATCAAATTCCAAAAGAGCTGGATTTCAACATAGAAGCTTTAAATCCTAAGAAGACTAAAGACTAAATGCAACATGAAGCTTGGGTTGATGGTTTATATCAGTCAGAATCACATGAGAGCACCATCCATTAGCATTTAATGTTGCATGTCAGTAGAGCTGAATGTTAAAGAGTAAAAAGAATAATAATATTATGGTAAACTTTAAAAAGTTCATGATGTGATTAGATTACTATTATTAACAAAATGAAATAGAGAAAAGATATCTGTTTACTGTATAGAGCTACAACACATGTGTCTGAGTTTGAAGATTGTTGTGTAAAAAAAATTATTATACAAATATCATAAATTACCAATCCAACAGTTTCTCTAATAGTATTGAGATAAACATGCTAGCTTATTGATCAAAGACGTTTGTCAACTGAAGGAATTTTAGCCAATGAGCATTCAGATGTATTAAATACTGCACTGAATTAAATTCACTAATGAAATGCATTAATACTACCCGTGGTGGGACACAGATGCTAGGTGAAAGAAGCCTCTGATCAGCAGGGGTGTGTATGCATTTTGGTCCTTTAGAGAGAAGGCTTTGGCCCAGATGCAGCCATGTTAACTTTGAGTGGCCCCCATGGCTGAAGACCCCCCCCTTTCCACTCTTCCCAAGCCCCCAGGTTGCCTTTGCATGACATCATCGTTGAAGCATGCCCCCCAAGCCCCTGTGAATCTCCCCATCTTTATTCCCATTGAGCCTCCGCAACCCATACGTTTCTTTCTCTCCCTCTCCTCTTTTCCCCTCCTTCTCTTTCTCTTCCTCCTCTCCTTCGACCAATCCCCTCCCTTTTTCCTTAACCAGGAGAAGGCATTGTTTGGGGCGAGGGTCTGATCAAAAAACGCGGCCCGCCCAATCTGCGGCCTTTCTGTAAATTCAATAAGCCCACCTTAAAGATTTGCCTAATTAATGGATGACATCTTTGGCTGGAGGAGAGGCGAGGTATTTTGCTCGGGCTCGCTCATTGTTGGCCTCCTAATTAACTTTCCCAGGTCGGCCCGGGTCTCAGCAACCTGGGAGTGAAGAGCTTCATTGTAAGAGGAGTTGTAAACTTACTTTTCTGCCTCGGCACTTAAAAGGGAAAGCAACTATAGGGAACAGAAAATATCCTATTTAAGGCCTTTGTGAGTGAACTGCCTGCACATGGTCCAATAAAGGAAGTCTTTTTAAATAAGCGTCCATGGTCCTCCCATAGTCCTCCTCTCCCCTCCTTCTCTCCTCTCCTCTCTTCTCTTTTCCTTTTCGGAGCAACGCAGAAAGGTTATGAATGATAGTTTGGGGTCTCAGGAGTGAGGGCCAAGGGCCAGTCTTCTGTGTACCATTTGTGTTTGAACCATTGAAAAAGTCTGAGTTTGGGGGGAGAAACTTTCTAGTCTGTCTGGCAACTGTATGATTATCGTTTCTCACTAAGAAGACAAGAAATTCAAAGTTTTAAATGTGAAGGTAATTACACTTATTGGCCTATAGCCTTATTATCTCATTCAATTAGGCCACCTACCAGCCAAGCCCACCTTGCTTCCTAGTAATCCACAATGGGAAATCGAGACGTGGGGGGTAAGAAATATTAGCAACTGCTTCAGTTTACATAAACATAACATGCCAAAATCAGTAAACACCATCTAAGAGCTTCATAAAGATAATCACAGAGAATGAACATAACACAAATCGCTCTCAGAAAAACAATGAATTCTTCAGTTACACCTAACAGCTCCCCCCGCACCCCCATTTAACCTCCCCTCGCTCTGTCTGATCCCAAAAATGAAGCCTCCTCATGTAATGAGTGGGGTGTGATCTTCCCACAGTCAGTGAGGTCAGCGACAGCATCACAACATTGAGAATGCTGAGCTCTCTGTGCACTTTAACAAAACGCAATGGCCTGAATTTCTCAAAGTTTAAAGAATAAATGCTCAACACAATATAGAGTAAAATAAACACTTTATTTTTTGACAGATAAATAAAAATAGTTCATATATCCATCATGTCATAAATGGTAAACATTAATGAAATGTACTAGACAAGTAAAAAATAATAATTAATGTTACATTTTGGTGTTACAAAATGTTTTTCCAAAACAGTTTTTGGAAAATACAGCAAACCAAACAAAACAGAACACCAAACCAAAGAACCAAACTTTATTTTATAGGAGTTTATTAAGTTTTCATCTGAATTATTATCAAAATAAATTATTTTATTATGTAATTGTTAACTGTATTTAATGTGTCAATAGGCACATTTAAAGTGAGGCACATTTAAAGTGAGCTTGATTTTTTTTATCAAATAAAGAAATGTTTGTAAAAGTCTGAGATCTATTTTTTTACATATTCATTCTTTTCTCATTTTTTTGTTGCTGTATTATTCTACATTCTTTAAATTCAGTCATTTAACTCACTTAAAGCCTATAGAATAATCTGATGTTTGTCAAACAAGTCTATCCATCTTTGTGTAACAGTATTTAACTGCATTTCAGGACACAACAGACAATCATACGAGTTCTGATCAGTACACAATCAACACAATCCAGTTCATTCTGTGTTATTCTGAATATTGCTAAAGCGTCAAAAACAAATCAAAACATTAATAAATCAACATAAAGTACTCAAAGGTTCTTACAGCCATGAAATGATCTGATAGATTTTGGCAGGCAAATGATTTCTGTTTAATATTCCTCTGATGAGCTGTCACCTGAACAGACGAAACGGGACAGTGCAAACAAACAGAAGCACAGTGATGTCACAGCAAAATAAAGTTTGTCATTTTAAGCCCTTAAACTGTTGGCCGAAATGGTGTGAACGGCTAAGACTCCTCCAGCCAGCTGTCATAATTTGTTAACGAGCCTTTTCAAAACACAGAATGATAATAAGACAGAAAAAAGAGACAGGCAGTGATAGAGGGCGACAGGGGGGCCCTCATGAGTGACCGTGGAAGCGGAGAGTTGGCCCTCAGGGAGCCAGGCCGGGGGGGGGACAACATCAGACCGATTTCAGCGCAGCAACATGATGGCATCTCTGATGTTTTAATATTAATGAGAGGGAGCTCCTCAGCTCTGCCTGCCTGCACTCTCAACAGGTGCCCGGGCTCTCTGCTGTCCGGCCGGAGGAGACTTCCAAATAAACGTAGCACCTCAAAGTCCCGGGTGCAGCACGGTGCCTTGCGGAGCTGGAGGGCAGGGAGAAAAGAAAACGGAATGAGTTAAGTCATCCATTTAAAAACTTAGATGATGAGGAGAGAAAGGAGCTCTCTTTTAAAGTCACCTCTTGCAATGCTGAACCACGAGGTCTCGATATTTCTCCTCTTCTTCCAAACCCCCTTGAGAAAGAAATTGACTTTTGTTTGGAGTTTGTGAAAAGTGGGAATCAGGAGAAGGACAATGGGGCTCCCCATGGAGAGGACCCGAGTGAAGCCATCTCAAATCAGTCAGCCAAGGGACCAATTAATCCGGCCATTGTCAGGCCCAAGCCACTGCCAGCACATCAACACATTCAGAGCCCATTGTCCCGACCCTCCTGCAGTAGGATTTAGTCCGTCCAACAGCCAGTTTTGTCCGGGCCAGCTCAGGCGGAAGTTTCTCACTGACAATTTGCCCCAAATAGATTTGTCAGAAAGCGTCCATCGACCTGCCAGTTAGACAGGGTGAGGATGTGTTGGGCTTTTATTACTAGCATTATTTTTATGGAAGCATAGGTTTAGTTGGAAATGTACAGGTGTGTGAAGGTGTGTAAGTAAGTAACCTCATGTAAGTAAGGAAGAAGTAAACAGTACGTGTGAACTAGACAGATATTAATGCACAAAATATACAATTAAGTTAAATTTATTATGAGCTCTGGGGCTTCGTCATTTGTGTAAGCGAGTCTATAACATTTATCAGAGATATAATGAGATGGTAAAACATTTACAGCAGATAAAAAAAATAAATAAAGATGATCATAAGTATGAGTACATCACACTTTACTACAAAAAAAATCTCTACCCCTTAAAAAATGTTATTGATTGATGTGTACAAAATTACTTACAAAATTGCTATTTCTATTTCATTAAACCCTAAACTCATTCCCTAAACAATTTCTGTTGTTAGCTGTCTAATGAAGTTAATATGTGTCATCAAATTGTTAACAAGAGTGATGAAAAAAAGGAACAGAAACAATAAAATCACAACTGCATTTAAACTATAAAGCCTAAAAAATACCAACTTATGACTCTTGAGTTACATCAAGTTGTGTTGTATAGTCATATTTGTACACATGAACACAAAGAGTTACATTATATAATTATATTACATTATACATAATATATATATTTTATTTTACAAAAAGAATATTCATATACATCATATACATGAAAATACAGTTTAAGACTATAAGGACAGCACTCCAACAATGTAATCATTTGTGATTTTTATCACATTTGAGGATTTTTATCATAAAATGTCATAAATCTATAAGTATAAAAA
>JAZGTK010006988.1:0-19963 GCA_036877625.1 Ambastaia sidthimunki | reverse complement strand
GCTCAGTATCTCCAACAAACCTTAAAATGTAGCAGGACTGCCGCCACCTCCCGCATGCGTCCAATCTCTCCCCTCCTTTGAGCTGCTGTAAACTCCTGGATCAACTGACGCTCAAGGTCATGATATTTGCCTTTCAAACAAGATTTATGTTAACAGTAACATTATTAACTGGTCTGCTAAATATGCAGTGTCTTGTTTAGTCTAGAGCTGCTTACTTGCTATTTTGGCCTTGACATCAGAAAATCTGAAAAGGCAAAAACAACAACAAAGGAAAAACAGGTAAAACAAAGTACATGGGTGAAACAACTTTGTTAGCTTTAAAATGCCTCATCTTGCATTTTCTTAACCTCCAATCAATGCTTGTTTGTATTACCTTGAGTAAGGCACAGCATTATTATGACTGAGGCTTGGTTGTATAGCAGTATATACCAAGCAACTGTACAAATGTAACTTGGTAAGGGGTCTTGGTAAGGATCGCAGTACTGCTGTCTATTATTTACATGTGAGTCAAGTCTGAAAGACATCAAGACGGAACTTTTCATGCAGCATCTCCAAATATAGCTCAACCAATGAAAATTTAGCAGGAACTATCCACTGTATACAAACATATTTGTTAGTCTTTTGCAATTGTGTAATTGTATATTTTCATTCCTTTTGGTTTGCTGCCTTTCTATCAAGTTTATAGAAGAAAATTACTCATACCATGATATAAGATTTACCTTAACCTACTGGTGCACATACACTATCCCTGCCACCTCACCCACTTCAACCGTTATGACTTCTCTGCTTCTTCCCAACATGCCCTAGACTGTCTGTTGGCTTCTTACCTGTCAAACGGCAGCTCCTGAGCGATCAGGTGCAACTTCTGAATAATGTCAGCAGCTTCTTTTATCTGTTTGGGATTAGAAAAGGCTGTGATAAGAGAGTGGGCAATAGATACTACAGGACAAACACCTCAAAACATAACAAGAAGCCTGGGGCATCACTCTTAAATCTGGAGATCAGTTTATGGTAAACCTGTCCTCCTGTCTCTGCTCATCCTTTGCCTTCTTGTCCACTGCAATGATGATAAGAGTGAGCTCAGCCCTGCACCTGAACCTCATCAGGAGCACAAGTAAACCCCCATCTTTCAACTGCTACCAATCCAACACATGACTATTAAGAATGGACTATGGCTAATCCCTCACAAAATCTGTCCTCCCGTAATCTGTCCCCATGGACATGTAGGAGGCAGAGTCAAAAACAGAACCCTGACAAGAACCCTCCACCTTTCCCTCCAAATACAATGTACGAGAAGAGGAAAAATCCTTTGTTTTTCTTTGTTTCTCCTGTCTGCCTCGGCTAACATCACTATTGTGCTCTTGTGAGGTGGATCCATCGCTTTTCCACCATCCTTGCTTAGGTTTTGCAAGTATCTGTCCCCCAGCTAAGATTATCTAAATCCCATGTAAGTGATGTAGCCGTCACCTAGCAGTAGGGGGATTAACCCAGCCTTCGTTCCTTCCATTTCCCATTTCTTCTTCCCCCCTCTCAGCTATGCACCGGCAGCTCTCACTTCCCCTCTTTTCTTTTCTGAAGGCCTGCTCATTTGGAGAAATTCTGAAAAGTCTGCTGGGTATATTCCCACATGACTCTCTAGAGCATGTTGGTGGCCTTATACTAATAGCATCAGAAGATGTAAGACTTGCCACCCAGGGTTGGTTACATCATTACCAAGTGAAGGATCCTTCGATCCTCACACGCAAAAGGTTTGTGTTGTGTTTTGATTTGTATGTTTTGTTTTTAATTCATTTATAATCATTTATATACAAAATTATTATTCATCATTTAAAAATGATCATTTAAAAAAAATCATAAGTTAGTCACAATTTATAATTTGATTATTTTTATAATATATTAAGTATTTTATCATTTATCTTTTTATTATATTTTTCTGTTTTATATTTCTTATTATTTTTCTTGCTTATGCTTTTTCATTATTGTTCAGTCTCATGATTGTGGGGTTTCATAAATTGTTTGGTTTGTATAAACTCTGATAAGAGGGAATGTTTATGGAAACCCAAGGTTTTATGGGATGTTGTCATGAACCAGTCTGATATATCATTGTCTGCTGAATTGTGTTCTTCAGCGAAGTGTAAACATTGAGACATACGCAACTAAGACTGTTTAATAAACTCTGTTCTTATACCATCATCACTTCGTCTCCTGCTTCTGCTCTTCTCTGGCTTTCATCAGTCAACTTCTTGACTGACAGAAGATTGTTTAACACTAGTTTTGGGTATTTTAGATACCAGACAAGACTTGCTGTTAACAGGGTTTGGGTATCGACAGCTCTGCTGACAAGTTGCTCTGTTACCGGAAGAACTGATATTTCTGGCGGGATCTGGCGTCCGGGACTGGATTCTAATTATTGTCTTGGCGTGGGGACTCTGATCTAACACAAGTAACTTGAGAGATTTACTTATACAGTGACATTTTTAACGCGTGCATCAACGCGTACATCAACATCTACACAGACAATATATATTAGGCATATATTATGGTGGTATGCGTTACTGTTGCACATGAACAAAATTTTTGTGGTTTTGGTTACAATAGTCACTTCGGTCAACTTCAACAACCTACTGTCTAGAAAGTCATACTGACCATTGCTTTCTTTCTGTTCAGTAGCAAAACCACAATCCTATTTACCTACTATGGTACAGCAAAAGAAATTATGTTCTGCATGATATGAATGTGATAATAATAATGAATGTGCCATCAATTGAATTCACTCAGATAATGTGCAAGACCGTCAATTAATTTTAAGTGAAACTGTGCGGCAACTATTATTTCTATATTTTATTTTTTTAATGAAATAAAAAGACAAAAAAGCCCATATGTATATTTACAGCCCTCTTGTCTATGGCTCTTGCCTTCTAAACTTTTGTAACTCTGGTGCAGACTGTGTAGCTGTCCTATCTAAATCTGACCTTTTCGGGATTGTTGAAGACATCACTGCGCAGCTCTCCATCCAGGAACTCATTGAAGTATGTCATAAGCCTCTGGGCCTCCACTGCCCTCTGTCTTGGGGTATTCACTCCTTCTAGCTGATCCCCCAGATGGCAAACCTTAGTGGCCACGTAGCTTATATGTTCATCAAGCTCCTGGAAGTGCTGGAAAGCTACCTTTGAATTTAAAGTTTATATTATGTAAAGAGTTCATTTAAGTCCAATGGTAACAGTGTAATCATTTTTATGGCACAATTTATTAAAGAAATCAACTCATTAGCAGGAAAGTTGTTCTGCATGTCCAGAGGAACCTGCCGAATGGTTTTGTTTCCTGCAAAAAATTGCTTTCAAAATTATGCATGAACGTAACATCTACTGACTTGGTTGCTTCTCTGCAGGTCCTGGACCTTGTGAGCAAACTCCTTGGCTTCACGATGACATTGCTGCTCCAACTTCTCCACCCTTCTTTGGATCCTTTCATCCAACTGTTTTAGCTCCTCAATGTGGCTGACAAACTCTTCTAGCAACCTAGAATAACAGACTTGACAATCACTAAAGAACTACAAGCAGCAAAACACAGTTTATCTCCTGGCAAGCATTAAAATTTCACCATGTTAAATGGTTGGTTCACTGAAAAATAAAAATTCTGTTATCTTTTACTCACATTTCTTGTGGAATACAAAAGTATTTTAGAAGTGTATTAGTCTATTCAGTCTGTATTTTTTTTTAATAGTTTTGTTCTTGTCCCTGAAATTATAAATTCTCAATGCTTTCATTGTACAGAAATAAGCAGTGCACATTTTGCTCATTATCTTTGTATGTGTACCACAGAAGAAAGAAAAAAAAACAGGAAAGAAAACAGGTATAGAACAACATGAATGAGTAAATGATGACAGCATTTTTGTTTTGTAATCCTATTTAAACATCTTTAAATACGAATTCTAATTTTCATCACTTTACCTTCACTAAAATTATCTACATGGATAGTTACCAGCCACAAGAAGGTGAACCGCCGACAAAGTACATTTTAACCAGAACTCTGGAATCATTTTCATACACTAGTGTGGAGGCTTTAGTAGACATTCCAAAGAAAACGTTTTGTGTTCAGAGAACACTGAAAAGGGATCCATTTCACACTCTGATTTGCAAGATGCAGGCTTATGTCCCAAATTGAGTGAGCTTGGCTAGCATGTAATCTGTGGGGAAATGTTATATAAAACCTGACCAATCATTTGGAAATGCCTGCAGCTCTGTTTCCATATCCTGAAACAAGCTGCAGAGATCGGTATTTGCTGAAATTCATTTTTCTTTCATGAACACTTCCTCAAACTCTGAAAAGGTCCAGAAGACTGATCTTAAACTGGGAAATGCTAATGCGTCCAAGGAGAGCATCTTATTTGTCAAGATCATATAAGTACTTTCCTCGCCAGCAAATCAGCTAATGGTTTGTGGCTCTTCATAACAACGGCCTGTATGTGGGTATATTTAAGAAACCTCACACATACAACCAAAAGCTTCGTCAACTGCATTTCAAAGAACTTGTAGAACAGCAAAGTCAAAAGCTCTAACTCAGCAACATTGGATTCTCTGGGTGGTAGGAAAACATAATGAAGTGATGAGTATATAATCTCATATCACTGTAATTCCCTAAACGCTGCTGGCAACTTAGATTCTTTTTCCTCTCCATCTCTTCCCTCCAAATTTGTTCTCTTCCATCATTTGTGAGTCAATGGTTCACCCAGCTCACAACAGCCTCTTCATGGTTGGTTATATGAGAGCTCAGTGTAAAATTTGGGATGATATTTCTGTTCTGGCAGTCATAAAGCACTTTTGCAAAGCTTTTATGTTGAAGAAAACTTCTTGTTTTTTCTGTGCTTTTGTCCCCAACAGTTACACGATTGTCGAAAATGTCATCTCAACAAAATCATACATTATAATCACACCCACACTACATACTTGTTATAAAAGAGAATTCTTATATGCATAACACGACCAAGATGGAATCAGTAGTATTTTATTTTAAGAAAAATCTGTATAACAGATTTAAAAATGGCAAGACATGTTAAACTGAACTGAGCTGCACTACACTATTACTGCACACTAAATGCTTAATTAAATCAGAATTATTTAAATCAAAAACAAGCAGACAAGGGACAGTGGACATGTGTAAGTTTATAAATGACAGGTGTTTCAATTCTGATGAAATCTGCAGAGCAGAATCCATGTAGGGTTGTGTATATGCTAACAATTAAGATGAGTGTGTTTATAATTTTCAGACTTAAATTGATTCAGAGTAGAAATATTAACAAAACTATGGTACATCTGGTCACTTATAGAAACTACAATTTATTTAACTATTCTCCACTACTAGTCAAAGGTCTGGACACACCCACTCATTCTTTACTATTACAACTTCACCAAATTTTAGAACAGTACATAACAATGTACACAAGAATTTTAATTATGATGTAATACAAATTGTCAGGTGGAAAGAAATCTAACCAAAACTGTATCATGCTCCAGCTTTTACAGATTAACTGCCTTTTGTCTATATTACAGCTCTTCAACTTCAGGTGCCTTATAAACAGTTCCCATATGTTTTGGGCTGTTGGCTACTTGTCCAACTCATCAATAAAATAAAAATTGCTTTTAGTTTTGTAAAAACATTCATATATTAGCACAATTTCTATGCATAAGTCTTCAGATAGTGTCCTAACTTTTTATTAATAGAGCAGGTGTTAACTGACAAATGTTACATATGAAACATGATGTTTGAAACATACATTGTGGTTTGACTCACTTTTTTGGGTCAAATGCCTCTGCTCCTCCTTTGGAACCTCCTCCAGGTGTTCTCCAGGCCAGTCTCTCAATGTACTCATCAGCATCAAATGGTTCCTGTTAAAATCAATATTATGATGTGATTATAAAGATAAAAATGTAATATAGAGTACGTGAAACTGACAACACAGCGTCTGTGTTGGAAGGCCATCTTGGAAACGAGAATGGATGAGAATCTGGATTGCTTATGTAAGGGTGCTTATTGTTGTAAATTCCTTTTTTTTAACTAAAAATAATCTTATACCAGTGCCAGTTAGCTAAGATTTGTGTGGCAGTGAAGCGTTTATTCGGCATACATGTTGTTAACAACCAATGATACTCATTACATGCATCACATTATTATATGTCAAAAACTCAACGATGTAAACACATCAAGATAAACGCGAGGTATGCGCTTATACGAGCTTAGAAACAGTTTGTCAAAATCTAACAAAGACCGTGACAGCTATCACTGAATGAACATACAGACTTACCTCGAATAATTGAGCTGTCGTAGCCATATTTCCAGTGTCTAAAAGCAAAGACTAGCTCGAAAACACTGCTTAAAATTGTAAATTTTCCTAAGATCTTTTTCTCTTGGTTTATTTCTGTTCTGCAGACAGTTGCTTCCTGCCTCCAGCTCCCATGACCGGGCCGGAAATAAAAAGGATACGGAGTCAGAAAACGGGAGGCAATGTCTAGCGAGCCGGTCTGCGATCAGTTTTAACGTTCTATTTTAATGTCATTGAAACGAGTGAGCTTTGCTAAAGCTGATCTCACATCAGCTCCTTCAGCCTGGAACACGGTACAGTCACGCCCCAAAGTGTCACGTGACAGGAAGAGGCCGTCATATGGGAGTAATAAGACAGAGGGAGCGCCTTTATTTTGTTGCATTTTGCTTATCTTAAGAGTTCATGTGGTATGTCAGTGTCGAATTATGTCAAAAATAACGCTTATTATAAATATTTATATAAAAACCTTATTATAAAAACCTAGTTAATTAATAACTTAAATTTATTGCAAAAAGTAAAGTAAATAAGTTTATTGCATACTTCGCTAGAAGCTTGCACTCTAATATTAGTGCCTCTCATCCATAGGAAATGAGATAACACAGGAGTGTCAATGAGTATAGGGTGAGTCTGAAAAGGGTGAGTCTGAAAAAATGCGCTTTTCCAGGTAAGCACGTTATTGCTGATATTGATCATATTTGTAATGGAATAATAGTGTACTGCATACTGCATATTGCTGCCTGTGATTTGTTTTAAATAGTAAAGTGATAGTATGTGATTTTATACACAGCCACTTTACAATTGAGTAGATGCAAGTAGATGCTGACAAATCTTACATAGACACACGGAATGACTGTGCCCATCAGCAGCATTCACCAGCTATGGAGCTCTGTGTGGATGGCCTGTATGGAAGAACTGTCTGCCTTCCTCTCATGGAAGCACCTCCTGAGCCCCGGACGCCTCTTCCTAACTTGGCCTTAGTCTCTCAGGGGTTAGCAATCATTCTTACTGCCCGCAGTGTGGAAGAGAATTATGGCTCTGCCTTTTCAGGGCCATGCAAGTTCGCTTTCTTACCTCTTTAGAGATTTTAATTTGCATTTATCATGGTATACATGCTGCTAGATAAGCATCTTTAACTGACTTGGCCTAATAACTGTTTTTTAGGTCACTGTGCCACTAGTTCTTGGCTCCTACCAGTTGAATGCAGACGAGAATCAGCTACAGATTAATGTGGTCTTAAAGCTCCATTAAAGTGTAATAAACAGCTTTGAGTACTGTGAAGCACACCTTCCATTTGTTAATCAGTAATGAACGTTCACAAACCATGCTTCACTAGATCTGAACATTGTTAGTGGTTTAAAATAGTGTAGTGCTCTGTACTGTCTTTGGTTGGTTCTGTACTGTTATGCTTATAAAGATTACATTGGCTGCTATAATTAACATATGCACGCTTCTTCACAGGAACCTGATGAGCAGTGTGGAGGTCAAAAAGAGCTCAGGACAGCCGGAGGTGTCTAAAAAGAAGAACCTGCTGGTTTGAGGCCTTTGTACGTCAAATCTTTATATTTTATGTTTCAGTTTGTAATTTTGAAAGATGTATAAGTAAGTATACATATGACATGGTATTGTATAGACTTGTAATTCTTCATTAGCATAAAATGTAATTTTTTGTGCAAATTTAATTTTATCTTTCTATTTATTAAGTGTGAGAGATAGCCTTCTCAGATTACTACATCTGGAACTCCACAGGCTGACGCTCCAGTCTGGACTTTTGATGCTGTGACATGATATAACTAATGTACTATTTGTCTTCATAAATCACTGGCAATGTTTATTAACGGTTTTAAAGAAGGATCAGATTAAATTAGATCCTGTATTGAAATGTAGCTTCTGACAAATGCTGAACAAGTTGCAACCACTGTCATTTAGTGTTAACTCCCATTTACAGTATACAGTATACTGTATGGCCCTTTCTAGTATGTTAAATTGAAATATTTTTTTTCAAACACCATACATTATGTGTATTGTGTTTTATCTTTGCCTTTATATGCTTTATGAATGAAAATGTAGTAATACATAATGTATGATTGTTTGAAGGACCTGGGTATATAATTATAACAATTTATTGGTGAGCTCAGGCTAAGGCGTTTATACATAAAAAAAGCTTTGACTGAAATCTTTAGATTTTCCTTCATCTTTATTGAAGGAATTCATGAGGTATTAAAATTCAATTAACTGTTCTTTCATTTTGCTTCAAAATGGGCCATGAGTGTTTACTAGTGTTCAGATGTTGGGTTTTCCCTGTTGGCTGTTCAGCTGGTTTATAGAGGGGCCCCTGCAGCTCACCCACAAAAAGGCTTTGGCCCTGTGTTTGTTTGATGAGTTAGGAAAGTGTTTATTTTGATGGCAGAGAAAAAGAGAGAGTGATTGTCAAAGACTGGTATCCAAAAAGGTTCTTAATTAGTTTCCAAAGTGACCCATAAAGGTCCCAATTAAGCCTGTCTTAGGCTTTCTCTATTCCCTAACAAAAGCCCTAAAAAATACCAGTCATCTGACTTACAGCCAAAGGACCCTTTACTTTTGGATATATTTTTATAATAGGAACTCAGTTATAAAGGACAGTTATTGATTTATCAATGTTTGAATACATTTCTCATCTACATATCTTAATGTTGTTTCATACATCTTGTTTCCTACTTCAGAGAAAAGCTAGCATAATTTCTTTGAATCTTTCCATAACACAAACAACCAGCAAATGCAGCCAGTACTGCACAGGTATCGTATGTAAAGACAATTAAGCTTTGGGTTAGTTGCATTTGGCTGTCATTTAGGGCTGAGAATTCCCATGAAGAAGACAGCAGGATGAGGATAGTTCAGTTGGAGCCACATAAGAGCTCTCACATGAGAGATTGTCTGCCATGTCTGCCTTGCTGTGTCTCTGCAAGAACAATGCAGGGCTGCATTCTCACCAGGGTTTCCTCCTTAGAACACAGACCATGGTCAATCTTATAATTAGAGCCTGCCTCTTATAAGATACTCGTCATTTACTGGTCAAGAGACAGACTTAAACTTGCCTCAGTGTATACATCTATGTGTATTCAAATTGTTTCTCAAAACTTTTAACCATGTCTGCCTTCCAATTTTATTGGAGTAATGTCTTGCTGGTGGACAGTTAAATGAAAGTTAGGGGGAAAAAATCATTTATAAAATGATTTTTCAATGACATTTTAATTTAAAAAGAATCACCAACTAATTGGTTTTTAAAGTAATTTTTTAAAGCTCCAAAAACTGTTTTTAAAGGACCACAAAAGCACACCTTTACTTCAAATTATGAAGTGAGTTTAATTTATTTAAAGCGCAGAAAACTGGTTGCTTTAAACCATCATCAGCAACTACATTAGTTTAATGCAACAATTACTAAGGTTTAAAGGAAAGACATTTACGGAAACTTTCGCGTTATTACCAACAAAGCAAATAAGCATAAATCACGCAACATATTGTGTTCTTAGGCGGCTGATCCTGATCGTGGCCACCCCTGGTCATTGAAGTCAATAAAGACCGCAAGATGTGCCCTTGGACCAAATTGCAAATAATTGAATGAATAGGTCCATCTAGTGGCTCTTTTTTGAAAATAGCTAGGTTTAGTCAGGCCATTTGAAATTTACGTTTAAAATGTTTAAATATTAATGTTTATGGGTTTTGAGATCGCAGAGGTGTGTTTAAATCAAAATTGAATTAATTTCAAAAGTGAATCAGATAGTAAACCTGATAGATAGATAAAAAAAATACATTCCCCAGCATCCTTTACTGTAACGCGTCGACATAGTGTCGTAAATCACCCGCTTAGCTTTACGGCAGATATTAAGCCAGTGAGGAGTGAATTGAGTAATGGCAGGAACACATACTAGATAGTCAACGAATTTTACAATATTTCCATATTTATGAGGTATCAACAGCCGGACGGACGCCTGTCTTTGTCTTCGTTTGCTGTGAAAGGTTGATTCCGACACCGTTTTTCTGTCATCATATTAACTGTATGCAGTGGAATGGCTGAAGTGCCGCCTGGGCCTAACGCACTGCCTTCATCCCCGAGCGAGATCACATCACTGCCCGTGGACGGGTGCATGTTACTGGGAAACGATGGGGGACTGGACATCATCAGCCCCGGGCAGGGACCACACCAGCATGCCAGCGACCACAAAGCGATAGTTAAATCAAACCAAAACAACGTGCATCCCAACGCATCAGTCCCCCAGTTTCACTCAACCCAGCTGAACGGGGTCCAGTGCAACCACGCTCACCTCCAGAACCACGTCCAGCACCGGGGGTCTGACAATCAAACCGACACTTCTGATCATCACCCGAGCGGCATCGGCGAAACACAGGGCGACCGCACGGAAAAATACAATATAACAAGAAATAAACGTTGTAACGATATATCACAGAACCAATCGCCGCCGAATAACGGGATAAACTGTACTGATAGTATGGCTATAACGGAAAACAGATCTTGTCAATTGGAGAATGATGTAAGTAGCAGGACTGGTGCGATAGATAATTTGGCGATAGACGGGAGTGAGCCTGAGCCAGGCCCGGGCCCGCAGGGCGCTGGAGTAAAGCAGGCTGCGGCTGACAGCGCACCGGTGGCGGAGATGTCGAGACTCGCACTGGAGGAGCACGACGATTCCATCAGATACGTGAGATACGAGTCTGAGCTACAGATGCCTGATATTATCCGCCTCATAACTAAAGACTTGTCTGAGCCGTACTCCATATACACCTATAGGTACTTTATTCACAACTGGCCCCAGCTCTGCTTTCTGGTATGTATCGTATGTATCGTGTCATTCTGTTCTTGATGAGATGCACCATCAGCCATCTGTCTCTGTTGTCAAGGCACGTATGTCTTATCTCACGAAAAGTACCATGGTATGCCAGAGTGATGGCATCATATGTTAATAACATGATACAGAATGGTTATTGTATTTTGTATGCCACGTTATTAACATGTTATTAAAAATTAATACAATAGTTTTGCTATGATGCCTGTATAAAAATGTATATGATAATGCTGCCATAGCCTGTTGAAGAGCTAAAAGGTCGAAATGTGACATTTGTTAAATAAAATCGAAGTAAAAATGATTAGGGAGCTATTTGTTGTTATCTACCATGTCCAAACTGTGGTAAGGCCACATTACCATGTACAAAAACATGGTGATACCATTATACATTTATTTTTTAAAATATATGTTCAGTAACATGCAAATCTTTACCACCATGATGACTTTAAAAGCACATTGCAAAATTATAGTCATCTAATTTAACAACATTGGGGCCATATACATCAGTGTTTCCTATATATTGATTTATTTGGTAATAATATCAGCATTAAACTAACATGATCATTTTGTACTAGGGCTATTTATGTTTCATTTATGAATGTACAATGAATAAGCTATTAGGAAGTAAGGAAGTTGTAACCTTTTCTAACCAAAAGAAGTCTTACAAAAACCACAATTTTTTCTGGGTTTTATTTTTTTTACATGGCAGTGTGCTGTACTGTTTTTGGACTCAAACCGTGACACCATGACATGATGAGTTTTCTTTTTAAGTGCCTTGTTAGTACTTTCGTAGTACATTTTGGTTTGCATAGTTTTTATGTCAGTATGGCAGATGTTTGAGTTTTATCATAGTTAAATTGATCTAACTATGGCAATCAATGGTAACCATGGTTCTGCCCACTTGGTCTTATTATAAATACAAATGTTTACTTTTAGTTACCATGCAAAAACCTTATCTTCAAGGGAGGCTTATTATAGAAATATGGTTCATTGTTATCGTCATAATTTTTTGCCAATGAGAGGAGCTATTTGCAGTATGTCAGTGACTGCTTTCTTCTGATGCGTTACAGGCGATGGTTGAGAAAGACTGTGTTGGTGCCATAGTATGTAAGCTAGACATGCATAAGAAGATGTTTCGCAGAGGATACATTGCCATGCTTGCCGTAGACTCCAAGTTTCGCAGGAAAGGCATTGGTACGTACTTTAGCCAACTGCTAACATACTAGCATATTTCGCAAAATAGCAACCGTGGTCTTTTAATATGACATGTTTTTGGAAGAATGTGTATATGCTATATCTCAGTAAAATTCTTTTCTAAATGGTTAAAAGCTTAACTTTTGCTTTTTGTTAGGCACTAACCTTGTGAAAAAGGCCATCTATGCCATGGTGGAGGGAGATTGCGATGAGGTGAGAGAGTAATGTAGCAAAGATGATGGGTTTGTTTTGAATGGAATGTTACTACCTAGCAATACTACATGGTAGAGGTCTACATTAACCTTAAGCCCAACCTATAATTGAGATTGTAAACTGTGACCCAGTCTAATTGGTATTGTCAAAAATTGATGCCAAATCCATATAAACAGATAAATATAATACAATGTATGCTTATTATACAACTCTGTGAAATACTTGATTCTGTTTGGTTGACAGAGCGTTCTGAAAACTTTGTCTACTGCGGTGCAGTGCTCATGTTTGGTTTGCTGAAAGTTAGATAGCAAAATAATACTCAAACCAATTTCATGTCAGCTTGTTGATCTGATAGGGTAAATCCAAGTGGGCCACATTTTGTTAAACATGTAAGAAAACTAGAGGTATTATTAGGTATTATTATTAGATAACTATTATGGTATTATGTTTTTCTTTTGTTTATTACAATAAATATTTTCATTTAAATTTACTTTATACAATTTGTTATTTGGATTGTATATACCATTAAACATTTTGTGATCCTGCATCTTTAGACATTTTATTTAAATTAACAATTATTTAAACTGTTTTACCGGTAAATTACACGTCAGTTTTAAAATAACCCGAGAATATCGATTTTATTTAAATGGTCAATTTATTTAATACATTAATAAATATGTGGAAGTAGTAAAGATTAAACATGGCCCACTTTATCTAGTATGTTCATCCAAAGTGAGCTAACAATATTTAAACACCCTACAAGAAAAAAATTGTTTTTACATTTTATTTTAATTTTATTCCCTGTTACTTGCAGTAACACAGAGTAAATACTGTCACAATAATATTTATTTACATTAAGTGCCCAACCTTATAAGTTAGAAATGAGATGATATGAATGACACGGGTCTTGCTACCTTTCACCATAGGGTCCTTTTTGACTTGTGCCCACACCCATATCATATTGCATAAGCCAAAAACTGTTTTGTCGTTTAAAGAAAAAGTGACTCTTCAACACAAGACTATTAATATGTTCTGACTGCGTGTACCCATTGAGCACAGTGTAATGAAGCTTAAATGGCCCACTTAACCTAAATTCACCCTATCTAACAGCGTAATAAATAGGATGACATACAGTCTGATAATGACTGGCTGGCTGTACATTTTGTTTATTTGTCCCTGCCCGCCATTTTTATTTTATTGCATTGTGGGATGCAGTATTCAGTGCTATGTAATTACATTGTATAGTACTACATACTGCAGAATTTGTTGATGGTCACCTATGAATTGAATATAGAAAATTAACAATGCTCTTGTACGAGGGATAAATAGTAGTTTTCCATTCCGAGTACACTCCATCCTCTGTATTCATTTAGCTGTGTTACTCTGTTAGAGTCTAGATTAAAATCTGCATTTTGTACATTGTGTGTGCTTTGCTTTTTAGGTTGTGCTTGAGACGGAGATCACCAACAAATCAGCTTTAAAACTTTATGAGAATCTGGGCTTTGTCAGGGACAAGCGACTGTTCAGATATTATTTAAACGGAGTGGACGCACTTCGGCTCAAACTCTGGCTTCGCTAAATCAACCTAATAGGTTCCTCAAGCCTTTCTTCAATTCATCCCTCTGGCCACCTCTTCCTCCACCCCAGCCCTCCAAGGCTCAGGGCATCTGCTTCCCCTGAATAGAAGGACACTCGATCTTTGCTGAGCCACAAAGGGGGAACTCTGAGGGAGAATTCAACAAATCATAATAAAGTGTTTTACGAACGTTGTGAAACGTTGTTATGTGTGAAACAAAGAGAGGATATTGCAAAAAAAAAAGAAAAACAAAAATGCACAGAAGAGTTGGGTACTAATATTACAGTGAAGCTGAAAAAGAAAACGTGGTGGATCTTGATAGCCTCGTGTGTTTGTGTTGGACGGTGAAGACCGGGCAGAACAGATCCACAGTATAAGTGAAATGAAAGCTAATGCACCACACCTCTGTTGCTTAATTTTTTTATGAACAAAAACAAACCACGAATGGAAATGTGTGTTTAAACCGACTCAATAACACCTACTTTTAAAATCAATCTTTTTTTGTTTCATTATTGTTTGTCTTCTAGAGTGTGCACAGAAGCATTACAGGTTGTGATGCTATTGGAGCCTGTTGCTTTGTGTTGTTTTTGTGCAAATGGGGGTCTGTGGTTTATTTTTTTGTTTTGGAAAACACTGAGCAGAGCAATGTCTGCTTTAGAAGTTGGATCAGAGTGAAAACTTTCAACAAGACAAAACAGTTTACACAAACATACACGTTAACCTGAATACCGCTAAAACAATGTGGATGTTGTCGCAGTCAGTTTCCTCATGGTATGCCTTATTGATTTTTGTGTGTGTTTGAAGGCAATTGTTGGATTCCATTTTATGCTACTTAAGGCGAATTTAGTCATCTCACAAAACTGGCCTGATGCTTTTTCATAAGTGTTTTGGTCAACCAGATAAACAATGATAAATTACTGAATGGGCCAATCAGTTGGTCTTGCCTCAAGTCTGTAGAGTATTCGCTATTTTTCAGTGTTTATTACAGTTCATCGTGGATACTCCCTGCTAACATTTGATTTGAATTTAGAGAATGCATTTAGAAAAATAAGAATTTGAAAGCATTACAACAATCAGAGTCCATAAATAGAATACATTTAGCTGCAATGTTAAATACCAATGTTGAACTAAATCAAGGCAAATGAATCTCAAACAGATGCACATGTCTTTTTTGCACTGATTAACTGGGCGTTTGCTCTTTGCGAAGTTCCTTTGCCCACCACTGCCTTAGTTAAATAGTAGAGTCATGTTGCTTTAAAAGCGTAAAGTTGCTTTAAAAAGACAGATTGGGCCTGGTTTATGAAACATGAGTGAAATGAGGTCTATTGATCTGCATTGATATGCAAGACAACAATTGTTTTAATATTTTTGTGTATAAGGGAGGAAAGTGAAGGTGCTTCTGGAGGTTAATGGTTTTATTGGATTGTATTTAACAGTAGTGTGCTGTGGCAGGTTGTACCATCACCCTGTACTCACCCACACTGTGAAGTATGTGTCTATGTCAAGGCATTTTGAAAATATTAGTCTGTGTTCCTATGCATTGCCAATAGACCCCCTTGTTGCTTTGCTGCTGGCTCATGAATTCTTGGGGAAAAAAAAACATTGCAATTGTTTTTTGTTATGGTTTGAGTGAAAAACAGGTTTTTGATTTGCTAAATGTACATATGGAAGTTTGGTTTGTTTCTTTTAGAGTATCATTCAAGTGTTTCCCCACAGAGCTGCTGTGCTCCATTGTTAATAAAAATGGATATGTTGCTATATAAATTTGTGCTTAAATTAACAGAAATTGCTTATGGATGACTGAAAGAAATTATTTTCAGTTTAAGTTTGATATTGTTTTTAGGTAAACCCAGTCCTATTGCCCCATTAAAGGTCTGCACCTTTGATTCAACAGAATGCCGCAGGTGCTTAGTGTCTGCTTAATTTTTCTTTCACTTTTTAGAGGGATTTTTTGGACCCAGTGATTTAGAGCCAACTTTATTTAATTCCCTGTTAACATTTGATTCATGGACTTTGATAGATGTTGCATTGGAGATTTAAAAGCCTTGGAAAGATTTTCTTTTACAAACACAACATCTCAAAAACATATGGCAGATTTAATTTTAGTGTAAAGTGAATTTAGTTCAAAATTCCCCACTATATGCCAGCCTAGACAGACAGTAATGCATTTATGGCTACCAGTCATTTGCCATCCTTTGCTGACCATATTCTCATATGGATTGTTTGCTTATTTTTAAAATTGTTGGCATGACTCTGATCATGTTTTTGCACTGCCATTTTTTTACTTTGTGGTTTGTTACTGTAATCGGTCTATTAAAGATTATGCCGGTAAACATTCAATTCATACTCAGCTGGCAGGTTCTGGCTGGATAAGATCAAATATTTAGATAATGTACACACTAATCTGACAGACTACTGCGTTGAGGAATCATTTAGTAAGGAGGCTTATTCTGAATCTGCACTTGTGGCTCTCACCATCTTAAAAGGTGAAATTTATGTTAAAGTTAGTGTTGCTCTTGTACTTTCAGCTGATGATTTGGACAAGAAAACCCTGCACCTCAAACATGGATCCATTCTGTTGGGGAAAAGATAAACTGTTTGCATGTTGATTACATTTTCTCCACCCCTTCTTTCTCCAACTTTCATCCCAGACAAAATGTCTTGCAAAATTTCCTTGTTTTCAACTTGACAAAAGACCTGGTTTAAAAATTATAAATAAATTATTTGATTTTTAAGCATAGTAGCTTGTTATTTCTGAGAGTTTGTAGCTCAAACCTTCTGTTAAGTGTTTATTGTTTTTGCAATGCTTTTTGTTGATTTGAACTGTCAAAATTCAAAATCAGTTTTATTTAGACAGTAGCTTAATTTGTTCCTTACAGGAGCACTGGTACTGAATTATTCGTGGCTGTTAATTTGTTTCATTAATAATTTAAAATTGTGTTAAACTTCACTTTTGTTGTCAAGAGGAGACAGCTGTACTCAAGACCACTACAATGTTAATATTAACATGATAATAACATTAGACTAATTCACATGACACAAGAATATTTTTTATTCATTAGGCTATATAAACGGACTTGCATCATGTTCTGCAGGCTAGGAGTATACTTTACTGCTTTGTGTTCTCACTTGAAGGTCTTTAAGGGCCATTTGTTATGCATAATAATCAGTGTTTAGTATTCCATAATAGTGAAAAGTACTTAAAAATGTTCTTAAAATGTGACATCTGCATTTTACTTAACCAGTAAGTAGTGAGTGACACAGACCAGGTGCAGTGGGCAGCTATCATTGCAATGCCCTGAAAAGCAATGGGGGAAAGGTGCCTTGCTCAAGGGCACCTCAGCTTTTTCCTGCCAGCTGTGTGAATCGAACCTGCGATTCAGAACACCGTTTCATATAGAGTCTGTAAAGTAACTGGATAAATTACAATGGGGAATAAATTGTGATAAAGCAGTATTATGCTTCAGGTTCGTCTTCAAATCAGTTTCTTTGCCAGTTAAAATTAATCTTGAAATCTTTTCTTTAAAAGTCTGTTATGTTTGTCATTATGAACTCATTGTTGTTAAACATGATTATTTCAGGCGAAATACACAATACTTAATCTCTATGTACAATATATTTGACTTGGTTACTGATCTCTCAGAATATAAACACGGACAAGAACACATTTACAATAAACTTGCAATAGAAGCCTTGCAAGCAAGAACTTTTTTAAAAACTGAAGATTACCCATGTAAGCAGTTGATTGGTATTATAAAATTACTTACCAACCCTCTCTGGGCCAAGTTATAGATAATCATGACCAGGTAAACAAGTTATCCTGTTAATCATGGTTGGTATGCACACAAAAACTGTAAACTCCACCCACAGGAACCCGATTATTTCTTTAACCCATTTGTAACTTTTTTTGTGCTTGCATCCTGTTTAACTGTGCTTTTCAGAGTTTGCCTGCGAAAGAGACCAGTTTTTAATTTCTAATTCTTTCCTCCCTAGAAATGTTTTCAAGTATAACTAAGAGTTATGTCCATATGTGCATTCTTTTCTGTACAATTATACAAATCTGTGGTGCGATTGTGGTTTGTCTAAGTTTTGGTCTATCAACTCTGTTCCTGAGACTTATCCCAGAAGATGTTCCTTTGCGTTGACGTGGACACAAGCTAGACTCTGCCTTACCTCCATATCATTTCCTTACACTGGTACATATCACGGAAAAAACCTTTCTGATGGTCAAACTCAACATGTGCTCAACTCGAAAAGAAAGGATTATGTAGGGCAAATCATTTATTGTAAAAGTGATTGAATTGAGCTACTCACCATTAGACCCTCCTCTTCCTACCCATCTTTCCCTAAAGCACTTCTAAAAGCGCTTTTTGATTGCTTGCGAATGAGCATCCTCTGTGCCAAAAGGAGACCTTTGATGTGTCCCTGTGAAGGTCAAGAATGCTTGAATGATTCATCTAAGAATAGCTTCGATGTGGTAAATAAGTTTTAGTGTCATTTGCATGTAGTTGCTAAAACAAAATCATGTTATCAGGTCAATTTAATTAAGTGTAAATGTTTCAGAGATTTTTGAAGACATTAAACAAAAGTAAAGGAAAGTGTGAATTAAAAATTCCTAATGTAATCTTTTTTACCTTTATACAGTAGGTATGGCTTAAATGACCCAAATATGTAACTAGAGTGAAGAAATGATCATATGAGTAAAGATCTTTCTCAACATTGATGACACTGGGAATTCCACAGTGTGGAAGGGGATCTTTTCCCATTACACCTGATGGTGGATCCCGGAGACAGAGGCACCATAGCTGCACCTCAGTCTACTTTCCACTCCACCAACACTGTAATCAGATCCATTGAGACTACAGGTCAAGGCTCATTGCTCACCAGCTGTCAGTCTTCTCATTCCTTGTCTACAGTATATCTTTTAGTTATTAAACACCATCACAAACTTCCATTCCTTGTGTTATCATCACCTCCTCTTGCAACATATATTTTGCAGCATATAGTTATTGCTATATAAAAACGTAGCGTTTAAGGTGTTGCAAAGATGTTCATTTATTTTTAGTAAATTTTAAAGAATGTGTCTGTGTATGCTTTCTTGTTAATATTGCCCAAAATATTAAGGGGATGTTTGTGACTGTTCCATACTACTTTTTAGTCAAAATTGAAGTTTGGAAGAGAACGTAAATCCATGATCTGCTATAGCAGATTTTAAGTGTCTAAACCTAAAAGTTATATGCAAATTAATTTAACATTGATTAAAATACACACTTTGGCTTTGAAAGCAAATGAATAAGGCATTATTCATTTTTTGGTTTTAATTATGCCATAAGAACAGTACACTTGACAGTCAGTACAGTGGGCAATTCCTGTCCTTCCTTTGTCCCAGAATTCTTATCTCTGTGCCTTGAACAGTAATGATAATCTGCTCTCTGTCCACTTGTTCTGATCCAGTTATAGTGTTGTTACATTCTGAATTGTTCCCCATAACAAAAAGTATTTCGGATCTGTTTAACTGTACAAAATGAAACTCTGGTTGTGTTGTAAAATGTCATTTGCATGCCCCTCGCTCCCTCTATATTTCTGGATTTCGGCGTAATTAGGCAGGTTTCCATAGTGACTGTCCCTGCAGGTTACTTTAGAACTGTGTGTTAATGCTTGGATAGGGGTGAGGGGACCCATCTCTCTTATGTTTGCTTAGGCATCCGACTGCTCAGAAAGCCAGGTTTAATGATTAACAGAATTAGTGACAGTTTTTAGTTTGTCTGATTACCTGAAGTATAGTGTGTCTGTAGCTCAACTGGTAGAGCATTGTGTTAGCAG
>JAZGTK010006987.1:0-19963 GCA_036877625.1 Ambastaia sidthimunki | reverse complement strand
TATCTAAATATCAAATACATTATTCATAGGTAGTTAGTGGAACATTTTAAAAACATTACAGAATAACCAAACCTAACCAAGCAATAACGTTAATACAATGTCTAAAAAACTGGATGTTTTGAGCGTTCCTAGAACATTAAAAATAACATTTTAATGTTTTTGTTACTTAATGGAAATGTTAGGGAAACATTATTACAACCTAACAATGTTCGCTCGGTATAGTCCATGTGACAACTAGGCCTGGTCTCCAATATAATATTTATGCAAGTACAGTCTTTAAAATAGTGATACAAACATATTTCCAAACATTCTCATTCTAGGATCTCCTACAGTTCTCACACACAGTTCCTCCTGTGCAACAGTAGTTCCTCTAAGCAGTAATTGTCAGTGATAGGCCGGCTAGTTTTCCTAAAAGCAGCTAGTCTGATCAGTTCCATCTTGCAGTTACAGTAATAAGGTAATTAGTGAGCAGGCAGAGTCCAGAGCCAAACTCTCCCTAGAGCTCTAAAAAGACAAAAAACAACAGGAGAAGTATTTCCAGAGAGATCTTCTGCTGTTTCTCTATCTCTTACTTTCTCTGGCTCTCTCTCTTCTCCTGCTCCTCTCTCTTACTCTGTCTCTCTCTCTTTCTCACTCTCCATATCAGGGTTAGAACTAAATAATGACAAATTACAAAACATTGTGTCAAAAAGCCAAAGACTCTGAAAGTATTGGAAAATAATGTTGTTGATTTTGGAAAGGCCTGATGTTTCTCTCACAGGCTAGCTTGTCTCTTGTAATTCATTCGTATCGTACGGTAAATTAAAATGTTGCTAACGTAGCGTATTTACTGTAACTCACACAGACAGTCAAAACCGCAAGACCACACCTGATACAAGCATCGCATTTAAAATAAATACAGTTGGACTTAAAACAATCTACTCTGTGAAAAGTTAAAATGTGCAGTTGTTACTTTAAAGAGCTATTTCTACATTAATTCATGCAATCTAATCTTGTGAGGTTGGTTACATAAAAGATCATTTTTCACTTGAATAAAACTAAATTAAGTTCATTTAGATCGTAGTACATGAAGTAAATCAATTACTTTACAACGAAAATCTTTCTTCTGTGGTGAGAACATGCATATTATGCTAATCCCCAAACTCCCCAAAGCTAAAAAAACTCCAATAAGTCTGGATAATGTAACACAAGTTTGAGTATGAACGCATGGATGTATTAACAAAATTGGCGTCTTTTGATCTCTCTCGGCGTAGACCGTGTGAACTCCTGTGAAGTTCAGCTGCCGGAGAACCCAAGGAGCAGAGCTAAAGTTCTGGATCCCTCCTCTCCCCGTGTAATGGAAACAGAGAGAGGTCTGGACATTGTCAGGCTAGCTATCTGATCACAGACATAAGACTCCCATAACAAGCTGGACTGCACCAGAGCGCTACGGCCCATTTCTGAGCCAGCTTACTTCCATTTATGACACATGATTACCTACAGCAACTATCGGAACATACACCGGAATTCCAAAACAGAGTTCAAAGCACTTCCCTACCAGAAAAACATCTCCCAATCCATGTCTCCAAGACAGACAGACGTTGTTTTCATGACGTTTGAGCAAGACAGAAAAGTTCTGTTTACATACCAGAATTTCCAGTCAGAGCACCAGAATGGTGCACATGTTAAACGCAACACTATACGTTTGAAGGCAAACTGCACATAGTCCACATTTAAAGTAAAAGCAGATTTATTTGTTAGAATGCATTTGAAAAAATAAAAGGGCTGGATCTCATAATCATACGCCACATGCACACGCAGTTTGCGTTCCTCATAGCGTGTAATCAATCGTAATTGCACACAAGCCCCTTTAAAAGATTCCCATTACATGAGACGCAATTACATTAATTACCAGGGATGTAATCTTCAGCGTTCATATCAAACGGACAGTGGGGAAGTCATTGGCCCATATTTTATCTAAACAAAGAAAATGTACACTTGAGAGAAAATGACAAATCTGGTTTTAAAGTGAGAGGCGTCAAGTGACTGATGAAAGCAACGTGGCCAAACCGTCATTTGTGTGCCGCGTAACAAAAAGAGTTTCGAATGCCAAACTACTGTTCTGGCTACAGCCAGCGTTTAGTAATGTGGATTTTGACTGTACAGTAGCCAAACAAAACCAGACAAACCACAGCACAACCTAAAATCCTGCGTTTAAACATAAAAAATAACTGGGGAATTTTGTAAGAAAGTTAATCAGATCTACGTTAAAAAAAAAAAAAATTATAAATGTATTTGATAGCTAATTGATAGCTGATTTTCATTACCTTTCTGAAACTGTAGGATCAGCCTTTAAAATGCAGACAGAATTACAATAAGACAAATATTCTTTACAAAAATTACAAGAAAATGCTGTAGAAACAGGAACAAGTAGTAGCTGTTTCATTTTTAGTGCCGCTTGACTCCAGGTGAGAAACTTTGTTTTGATAAATTTACGAATTTGCTTTTTTGTGTTCTGAACATGAATGATATCAAACAGGTTCTGTGAATAAACACATTACATTTCTAACATATCAAACCTAAGAATTTCATTCAGTGACTCCAGAATGTCACAGACTTGAGAGTGGGCTCCTCTGACCTGGGCCAGTGATCAAGCACCTAACAACAGGCTAAACACCCTAGCAACCACCTAACAACGACCCAAGCACCATTCAGAACATACAAAATGCACAAATCTAGTTACACTTATTATCACGTTTTCCATGGCATGTTAAAAACCAGGCTGTGCGTTATTAAACTATGAGCTTTCCAGTCAGAGAAAGGTAAGGCTATGATTTAGCCTGTTTTAATTCCCAGCTGTCTTTAAAGCAATTTCAAGTAAAGTAATTGTTCAATTGCAGAGGAAAAATAATCATGGCTAATTATGACTAATGACTACAGATGCCGGCGAAATCCTCTGTTTCTGAAGAGAGCGGATACCATTCCGAATCTCTTTCAACGCTCATTTCTAGCAAGAGAAAACAACATGTCCCAATGTGCATTAGTTAGAGCTCGTTTTTGTAGCCGTACACTTTTAAACCATTACAACAGCGGCCCCTGTAACCCCCCGTTCAGATCACTGTTGGACTAAATGACTAAAACATTAAACAACTAGTAATATCCTGTTAAATCGTAATGAATGGCTTCTAATCTCACTTTCCATGCAATTTTTCACTCGCACCAGTGCCTGCTGTTCTCCCCTCGTGTTAGGAATACAACTCGCCGCCAATGCATTTCAGAGACCCCCGCTCAAAACATAACCTGAGGGGTCCCGTTTAAAGTAAGTGCCAGGAGAAAGGATGAAAATATGGTTTCAATACTTTGGCTCTGCCTGTGGTAGTCTGTCGAACACAGCGCATGTCACACAAACCCGTGCGCACTTGTGTTTATAAATACAGAATTTGCGGCGGGACCTGGTCCGATAGGGCTCAACACACGCTAGAAAGCTCTCAGGTCAAACCACCGTTGCGTTCGCGAAGAATGCAAACTATGAAGACACCTGTTTTTAATTCACTATGGCCGCATGTGCGCATTAGCATGTTTAAGTATGTATTCTACACATCATTTTTTTATAATTGCAAGGGCATGAATAAGCAATGCAGCATGCACGCAGAAGACGCCAGCGTTCAACACGCATGCATGCACGCATACAGTAAATGCACGTGTGTATATATACATGTCTGTGCGTGTATGTGTACATTTGTGCAGCCATGTGGTTGGCAGTGAGGGAGACCACTCGCTGACTGATATGTTAACATCTCAGAACACACTCTGGTGTATAAACATCCACACACGTTTGTGTACACTAATTAATCCTGTGAGGCTGCCTTATGCACGTCCCACACTGCTGGACTTTGATTTCTCACTAGTGTCAACAGTTGTAAGCTCTGGGCTGATTGGAGCAGCGTTTGATGAAGTCAAAGACAAGCGCGAGTGCCAGATTACATCAACTGCTTTAAAAATGTCTTACATGGGATCCAAATTCAAACCAAAACCACTTGTGGGGGCAAAGCTGACCAGGAGACTGTAGAAGTTTCTAAACATGTCCATCAAGTATTACTAATGAAAAGCAATATTGTGACACCAAAATTATAAAAAATAATTTGTTCATGTGCTCTCATCTCAGAAATGATCCGGCCAGCCTAACTGCATGCAGCTTCATTCCTGCTTCATCAATCAGCGTTTCAAACATGTCATCATCTCAAAACAGACATGAAGATCTGTCTAAGGTTTTCACAATGATCTTCTGTAAGTCTGGCAAACTCACAGAAGATAGCTGCTTCTGCAATATATCTGCTCTTTAATCAATCAAACGATGACAAGATGATGTGACGTTTGACAAAGGAAAATATTATGTACTACAAGAGAAAAGAAAAAGTAGCATTGAATGTTTTTGCACGGACTGCTTCAAAAGACCTCAATATATCGTTATGAGCTGTGGGGATTCATGTACCTGCTTTTTTACTCCCAAAGACAGTGAACCCACTGACTTCTTTTTTATGAATCACCAAGGAGCAAGCAGTCTTGGCCTCAGACATCACGCCCACAGACCGCTGGCTGAACGTCTCGTGCATGTGGCACACTAAACTCTACACTTTTCAGGAGTTTTGAAGTCATCATCTGGCGCCGAGCAAAGCAAACTGTGGTTGGTTGCTTTGCCTGTCAGTCAGACAGGCAAACAAATTCTTAGCCAATCAAAGCTGCGATGGAGTCCAGACTTTCTGCCATCGGTCTGAAGGTGTGGCTACGCAAGACTAAGTACAACAGTTTCAGCTAAAGATCTACTGAAGAAAGAAATGTCATCTACACCTTAGACAACCAGAGGGTAAATAAATTAAAAGCTCATTTTTAACTTTGAATAAACTATTGTTCATTTATCAAGTTGAGGCAACAGCCAACAGTAGCACTAAATTTTATCAGACCAGCCAACTGTGTGCCAAAACATCTTTTACTGGTCTGGACGTTACAGGGTGCTGAGCAAGTCCTCCACATACCTGCCGGAATTATCCACCCAAACCTTTATCACTAACTAATGCTGTAATTACACCGTGATCAGCACACAGAAGACGGGTGAGGGTTCGCTCAAAGCCCTTGAGCTGTTTAGCAGCAGTTCTTCAAAGGATTTCCTGCCTCAGACAACAGAACCAGCTCAGCCCATCCTTCACAGAATTTACCAACGAGAAAACACACACCAGCCCGGGCAGCGACTGCTGCTTTTCCGCCTTTCAGCTGCACCAGAGCCACGGAAATGGGTTAGTTTACACGCGAGCCACTCGCACAAAAAAGGGACCTTGCCACATGTTTGTTTTTGTTTGTCGGCTCAGAGTGACAGGTTGTTGCATTAATCGTCTTTTGGCGGTAAATCATTCCCCTGTCTGGAAACGTAAAGTTTTATAATGATGTGGGAGTGTATAAATTTGAGGGAAAAAAACATCTGTCCAGTTCGCCTGCCTGGTCCTCGACAAAAAAGCAAACCTCAGACTGAGAGAAGATGAGCAGAGAGCTCAGCCGAGACACAAAGCGTGAAGGACACAAAATTCCCCTGATGGCAAGAAATAATTGGAAACAGAAGTCTGGATTCAGAGCAAATGCTCTATGTGATTAATACAGCACTATTCAGGAACGCCAGGAAAACTATCTGAGGTGGGGACGCCTGTTTACATAACAGTGTATGTAGCTGAGCTGGAGGACCATGATGAAGATGTTCTGAACCCGGTGGGTCTGATTGCTGGAGGAATAAAAATACATACATCTGATAAATGCACTCATTACAGAATTTAATATAGAGTAAAACAATAAAAAGGCAAAATATGTAGGAACAATTGCTCGTAATATGTCACAAGTTTTGAATCATGTATGCTTTCTGTGAGGTGTCAAGAGTTTTAAATTATAGAGATTATAATGATAAATGAAAAACATTAAATAAAAAACAATCTCATTACAAATGCTTCAGTTATATACATGCACACACACACACAAACACACACACAATTGTAGCATTTTCAATGAGATCTACAGCATCTGTAATCAAACTGTAGCTGTAAATTGTACCAGTCAAAACACCAAAATCACTATCTAGGAAAACAAAACCACACGCTGCAGTTATCAAACACAGCACCAATTTTCCAGAATTATTCCTTCATGTCCTGCAGACACATACAAATGATGAGTTACCATAATGATTCAAATTATTGTGATGGCATGAGATGAGGACAGCATTTCATTGGCCCAGATTTTCTGTCAGAGATGAAGACAGCTTTTCATTGGCCCAGATTGTCTGTCAGAGATGAGGACAGCGTTACATTGGCCCAGATTGTCTGTCAGAAGGTGCAGACACATATAGCAGTTAGACCTCTCCAGTAACCGTGTCTGACAGCCCTGGAATTGACTTCAGTACTGCGTCACATGTTTTCACCAGATGCTCTATGAAAAAAACGGAGCATTTTTCCAAACATTCACCTCAATAAATACCTTCCAAAGATACAAGCCATCAAAACATTAGTCTTGAGTTCTCATTGTACGCCCAGATTTTGACTGTAAATTCTCAAATAGACAGATCACACTTACTCCAGTCAAACATGTCAGGGGGCTGAAACAGACATCAGCTTCTTAGACCATCTGCCGCAATTTCTCAACAACTTGTTCCTCTCATAGATCACTATGACTGCTTTATTAGTCCTGATCAATATATTTAAAGATGCTATCGGTAACTTTTGCCTCTCTGTCGCCATCTCTGTTTGAAACATAAAATTGCAGGTTACTTTACCTACTTTTCTCCATGTATGTCAAAGTCACTGAACACTGATCTGTCATGTTCTTGCTCTATAACAAATTTGTGTTTATTTTTAAGCAAATAAGTTACCGATTGCAGCATTAAAATGGAATGTTGTCATAAGTGTAACCATATATTGTTGTATTTTTGGACATTGACCCAGCTAACAGAACATTCTTAGAACACTGGCTAATGTTCTTTGAAGGTTCTGTTAAAGATAATCAAAAAATGTTCTTGCAATAACATTAGTCAATTTTTTTTAACATTATATATCATATATCAAGAATGTTATTCTTAAGGTGTTAGTGGAACATTATAAAAATGTTTCAGATTTTAAAAAAGTTGGAATACCAATCCAAATAGTAACATTAATACAATAATACTAAAAAAGGGTGTTTTGAACATTTCTAAAACTTTCAAAACTAAAAAATATTTTTTAAACATTTTTATTACTTAATGGAAATGTTAGGAAAACATTCTTATAACCTAAAATTTAGCTAGGGAAGTTGAACCATACCAACATACTGACAGTGTCTAAAATGCTAACTCAGGTATGTTTATAATTCAGAGATTTTTACAAATCCTCTGGCATCTGATCGGACCTGGAATTTCAAAAACATTAAAGTTCACACTTCACATCAGAATACCGGCAATTACAAATGAGACAATATAGACGATACCGAGTTACAATGATATAAACGTTCATCACTGTGGGCACCTGCTAACTGCTAATTGTGCAAGATCATTTAGTTTTCTGGGGCAGGAGCACAGCAGACATATTGCTCTGGTCTTATGTTGTGCCCTCTCAGTAGCACCTTCCATCTGCCTTTGCTTAAATCCGTCAGGTCTTGTCACTCAAGTTGGAGTAAAAAAAAGACTTTTTTGGGTTAGTTCCTTTTGACTGGGGGCCATTTAAAAGCACTCCAGTCTCCACTTAAATGAAGTTTGGAACTCTGGAACAACAAAATTGGAAAACTCAATTTTAACTTTTCCTGCCCACGTTCCCCAGACCAGAGCAAATTTCATTACTTGTTTATGGACTCATAAAATTCCTCGCAGGACATTTCTTTACACACGGTTTCATCCGAACGTACTGAACGCGAGGAGCACCGGAGTCTCTGCACGGCTGAAATACATCAGCATGTTTTTTCCCCATTCAGCTCAGTTGAATTTGAAACCTGACAGATTTTCACTACTTTCCATGAAGAACCCAACCAGGCCCACATGGAATATTCACATTTTGGCAGAGAAACTGTGGGATTGTGGGTAATAAAATTTAACCAGTCAAATTATTTAAGTGAGCTGAAAATACTACACTCGTATTGACAGTTAAAGTAAAATCAGAACAGCCAAAATATTTCATGAAGGAAGACACAAGGGGGAGATGGTGTGTCCAGTTTACAGGGTCCAAACTCAGCTTGAATCCTGTGCAGTTTTGCAGACACAGATTCTGTTCAGACCTGCATATAACAGTCCAACCATCACAGCATGTTACTTGTGTCTGCTACTTGTGCATTTAGTTCTGATGCATATAGCCGAGCATTTTTGCACTGTAATTTGTAACCCAACTGTAACCCAGTTTAACCACCAACGTTACCTCATTAGCAATGATAGATACTCTTATTATATTACGTGGATTTATAATAAATGAAATCAGTCAAATACATTAACATTTATACATTAAAGGGTTAACATTCTCGACACTGTTATAATGCTTATATTTCACACTTCAAAGATTATACAAAACTACAGCAAAATATGTGTAGAGTTATTTAATATTTCTATAATACATGAAGAAATGTACACATGTAAATCTGCTTTTTTGACATCTTTTAAAAATTACTAAATTCAATTAACTAAGTTCACGGCATTGCTGTAAAAAAGTTTTGAGAAATAACTTGTTGTTTATGCTTTACTCACAACATGATATAAACATATGCATGCTGTTTGAGAACACACATAACACAAACACACACACAAACACACACACAAACACACACACACACATGCACACACACATGCACACACACATACACACACGCATGCATGCACACACACATACATACACACACGCACACACACTGTTTGTATGGTTACAGTCTGCGCAACAATAGTTCTGCATTCCACATGTCAATATTCAGACTTCTGGCAAATTCCCTGGATTTACAAATAAACAAACAGCAGGGCAGGAATGAGAGATATTGGAGACAGGAGTGAATTAAATTCTTCTTTCTCTTTTAACTAAAAATAGCACCACTTTTCCAACAATAAATAAAACGATGTATACAGTATTAACTGTCCAACATAAACATTGAGATTTTTCAAGAAAGAAACAAAACTAAAAGCGTTTTTGTCTGTTCTGCACTGCAGACCCTAGATTTCCAAACATTAACTTTGCATCACAACCCCTGAGAAATGACAAACAGTGTTAAAAAGCAAAACTTTGCAGGAACTCTTTTCTATAGGAATTAAGTTATGAACTATTTTGCCTTTGCCCACTATGGTTAGTCTGTTAAAGGTACGATAGGCAATTTCAGAGAGGCTAGCAATAACAAGCTAGTTTTGAAAGCCTAAGATCCCGCCCTCACATACATAGACTGACAGGCATTCAGATCAAATGCAATGACTGAACAAACATGGTCCTGTGCTTCCCACAGAAAATACATCTTTATATAAATATATATGTAAACATTCTTTCGATCAACTTAACAAAAACATTTTCTGGAAAAAAAATCTGCCTAAGGTAAAAACAGCCTTAGTTTTATATGCCTACAAACACCTTCAAACCGCCCACAGTCCATTTACAGACACTGCACACCAAAAAACTGTCAAAATCTTGCGTTCCAAGTGTTTATCAGTTTGGCTTGATTTTGATCATGTTTATCTGTGGTTGCGCAGTTGAGTCGTGATCTTGGTCTGGACCTCAGTATTAATCTTGGAGGGAAAAGTTCACATATATGAGAATTTCAAATCAGAGTGACCTCAGCGGGACGTGTTGGAATGATGAATGACCCCTGACAGGTGTTGCAGAACAAGAGCAACTACTGACAAAGACAATAAAAATGAATAATACCGTCATCACAGGTGGTCCGTTTCTGACTACCTCTCTACATAATTCACATATCTCTGAGCCGTTTTAATAATCTTCCACAGAAGGCCCACTGAGCTGGGGGTCTCTTTTCATCCTGAAGAGACCAGAGAGGAGATCAACAGCTGTGAATTTAAAAAATATTCCAGAAGACGAGAGAAACCCAATACATTTTGGAGCAAGAGAGAGCTGATCAGATGAGACGTTCCTGAGCCACAAATATCTCCTACATCTCAAAACACATCACAGGACATAAAACGAAAAGCCAAACGCCTCTGATCAGCCAGAATATGAGAACGACTGACTGACATTACTTGATCTGTATTTGATCAACTGGAAGAATATTTTGAACATTGAATGTTTTCCAAAAGGCTTCCTGAACACTCCCCCTGCCAGCTACTGGTCAAACAAACAGACAGTCTTACCTCCTAACTCACACTATTGGTTGAGGCAGTTCTTCTGGAGTTGGGCAGGTCGGGATGCTTTATAGTGCCACAGGGTTACAGAGTTTCTGTTTAAATCAAGCTACTAATGGCTAACTAATACCAACTAAAAGTCTTTTGTGTATAACTGGAATATAAATGGGGATGAGAGAAGGTATTTTAACATCACACATCACTGTTGCGCTTGTAAAACTTAAAGCAGTTACAGTTTCTCACCGAAATGGGTCTTTTAACAAGCCAAACCGCCTACAACAATACACTTTAATGCACATGTAATTCTACTAGAGAAAGTTCAACGCGAAGGGCAAATTTGTGGTAAAGCCAGATGGTTTTTGGAACATTAAAACTAGTTAAATCAATGTCCAAACAGGCTGGGGGCCGTGAAGCTGCCAGGTGAAATCACCATGGTAATATATAACCAGCCTTCACCTCATAACGCCAAGATGCCGCAACAATCGCTGCCTTCAGTGCTTGTGATGTTGGCTATTAACAAAATCTCCAACAGTGCTAATTCCTTAAAAAGACGTGAATCTAATCCCGCTCTGGGGAAAGCTCATGAATATCTACTGACAGCTTAACAGCCAAATTAGGGAAATACTACACGTGTGCTGGTAATGAAGGACGTATGTTTTGACAGAGGAACTGAAGACTTCGTTCTGGTGAGCACAGGACCGCTCGCGAAAAATTAAAGCTAGATGTAAACAGGAAGCAAAGAATTAGATTTCTGCGGTCCAAAAGTCTGAGACCACTTGTGAAAAGTCTTCTCCTTTGCCTTTTTTGTAAGCTACATTGCCGTGACAATGTGTGCATGATAATTTAGGTAAAAAGTAGAACAGAAGAACAATAAAATTCATTTTAAAATGTTAAAAAGTATTTATTTTCTTAGTATTTGCTTTAATGCCTTTTTGTGCATTAGTAAAAAAAAAAAAATTAACATTGTCAAAGTCTAAAACGTGCTTGTTGGATTAATGATCTTGAATTAAAAACTTATCCTAAATCTTAAATAATTCTTATTTTGTCAAAACATGTCTTTGTTTTAAATTCGTTAAAATCCTAACCCACATTCTGTTTATGTTCTTATTTCAATTTGATATTTGATACAGATTTTCAAACTTTGTGTTCTCAGGCAAATTTACATAAAAATGACAATTACACACAAATTTGTTCCTCTCGTGTCACATAACTGACACGTGGTGAGATTCTGTGATTTTTACGGTGGTTTAAGAAGATCACCGACGTGCGCAATTAAATTCTTTATTAATTTGTAATGGGTTTGGTCATGTCAGCACTTGTTTATACAGGGGTGGTATTAAACTATCTACAGCTGCCTGATGCTGTTCTCATGCACAATAAACGCTATTCTGATGACTCATGTAAAGATCACTATCAAATGAATGAAGCTAATGAAAAGGAAATTTCACAGACAAAACGCTTCCTCATGGGTTGATCAATCGCAGGGAAGCGAACTCCTCTGGAGGGATTATGTTGGATTATTATTCTGTCTTGTGGTAGGATCTGACAGACAACTACAACGTGTGTGACGTGGCAAAAGCACTGAGGAGATGGAGATTAACGTATCTTGTCACCTTTAATTTTGCTGGACTTTGAAGCTGAAGGAAACCGCTGGAGGCGGAAGAGTAGAACGAGGTTCCTTCGGTTCCCACCAACATTCCTGGATCACAAATTGGCTGCCACTACAGACACGGAATCTCCAAACCCAAAATGAAACCGTAGCCTCTTGGCTAGACTCATGTTTCAAAAACAGGAATGTAATAAAATGATATTCTCCATCCAGGCTGGTTATCGAAAGCGACATGACCACTGCAAAATAATGTGCATAACTTTCACTTTATCATCATCAATTTATCATCACAAATAACTGTTTAACAAGATTAATGGAATGAAAATATGTGACCAATGGTAAAAAGTAATTTAAAAGATATTTCGATGGTTTAAGGCTGTTTGGTTTGGTTTTGTTTTGGATCACAGCCTCTACATACTAACCTGTAATATTGCTTTAGAAAAACAGTGTCAGGTCAGTTTGTAAGAGCTATGAGCTCAACCCGTTTAACTAAAATAACTAATCCTGATACTGAAAATGTATGAATGTTACTATTAACTGATGATTCACTACTAACAAGTTTCACAATTATGTTTACATACTCTTATGTTGATCATCATTTACATACACTAATGTTATCATTTACATTAATTGATCCATATGTTTTAATGTAAGATGTTAGGAAAAAGACTGACAGCCTCAGACCCCATCCACTTTACTGTAAAGGGAAGCAAGTATCAACATTTTACAGAATTTAATTATTAAGATCTGGAAGAAAATCAACGATTTAAAATGACACAAGGGTGAGAAAATAATTTTGCGTGAACTATAAGTTATGATTCTTATGGGAAACAATCTTAATAAGATTATTACCTCTTTCTACAGAATGCTTACGCTTACCATGCCTCAGAGAACCAGAGCCCAGATCTCTCATTTTCAATACGCCAATTTTCACGCTAATATCAATATTAGATTAAGTTTGTGTACCCAATCGAGAATTTCAGCTCTTTCCAATTATCGTAAAAATGTGTTTTCTTTTAACATTTAGTCACAGTTTATTTTCATTATTTTGCAAATTGTAAATACGCTTCTATTTTCCATGTTTCTGTGCGCAAAATCATTTGAAGGCTAGTTTATCACTTAATTGGGCAAATTGGAAAGACAACATATATAACAGAGACTGACAGTTTCCTGTAACATTTACGGATGTCTAGAGCTCATTGGCTCTTCATGACCTTCTGTTGTGGCACTTTTTATTTTTCCAGTGCAGTTGTGGTTTTATGCTCATTGAAATGAGTTCGGCCTTGAGTAACACCCGGCAGTGATGGAGTCGTTCTGTTATACATATTAGTGTCTCATATATTTACAGTTCTGTTTTCTGAGACCTTAATCTGATATGAGAAGATTCATGTCATTTTTGTCAGATTTCTCTCTGTCCTCCCTTCCTCAACGATAACTGCCTCTATAGTTGTAAAAAAAAAAGAACAATGTGAAATAACAAGAATAAAATACATCCAGAATGATGGTAAAAACATACACTGAGCTGGAATTGTTTTAATAGTGTTTTCCATGCCAGAACTATTTCTGAGATTTGACCATGCAGGTCTTTGGACCTTCTGGTAGATGGTTTTTAAGCATGTAAGTATAAGTGTTTAAGTATAACTGTGATGTCTTGCAACTCTGTTTATACTGGATTCAGGAAAAAAACCTCTTTTGTTTTTTCAACTATTCATTTAAAACTGCAATCCTTTTTTGATTAGAAATAAACAAAAATCACTTACTGAGCAAGTACATGACAGATTAGTGTTGAGCAATGATTTATAATTTAAGCTGCCGGGTCTGATTTCCCAGGAAATATCAGTTTAGCTTAATTTGACTTCAACATTAGACTTCAAAAGTATACAAACACCTGCAGTTTGATGTTTCAAACAGAGATGGCGACATAGAGACAAAAGTTATGGATTGCAGCTTTAAAGTAATAGTTGGAAAAACAAAAGTTTTTTTTTTCTTGAATCCAGTATAAATAGTCTCAGCAGGACATCACAGTAGGTTTTAGGGAAGAGTCCCTGTGTTTACTGTGAACAACGGCTGGTAACGTTGACAGCAACGTCAGATATTTCGATCTCGGTTCTCCTGGAGAACATCATGCGTTTGAACGTACGTTTGCAACGGAAAGTCGCCTCGTGCACGCGCTACAGAGATCCGGAGAGTTCTTGATCTGCTTAATGTCTCAGAGATAGGGGAGAAAAATTAGGCAGAAACATCTGTCAGACCCCAGATCCATCATTAGCACAGAATTCTACGTGCGCTAACTGTGTTTGCGTTGAGTGCACACATGTGTGTTTTCACTGCTGCTGGGGGAGGGGAAAACTCCAAACCCTTTGAGTCAATTTAAGCACATCCTGACAAGAAGAGAAACGACTGAAGAAAGACCATTTGATGACTAGCAAATAAAATTCTGCCATGCGGTATTCATCAAAATACTCGAGCAATCGTTTCAATGAAATAACCCCCGACTCTGGAACAAACACTTGCAACGGACGGGGCAAAAATTTGGCTCCAGGAGCCCAAACGAAAACAATTCAGAACCGTGTCAAAGTAACATGGATCATTTTACCTACATTTACAAAGTTACGAAATGACGGGGAAGCCCATAATGTTATGAAACATCACAATATCAGCGTATCCAACCACCATCTGTTCCAAAGTACCGCTTTCTCAAAACCAAAAAATGTTCATTTCTATATCACTAGTGTAATCAAACAGAATGGCAAAAATAATCTGACTGTTCAACTAGGTTTTCTGAACACTTCCCCATCTGCCATTGGCTGGACAGAAACAAAGTCCCGCCCCAAACGCATAACATTAATTAGGTCACTGCTGCTGTGTCGGCTGTTTGTGATCCCCAAACAAACAGAGCAAAGTTTGGCTAGCACCACAGAGCCTGAGCGTTTATGCTATCCAACCTATGAATGCCTTATATTTTGTCTACATATTACTCCAGATAAAGTACTTTAACGTTTAATAAACATCCTGAGTGAGACTAAAGATGGTTTCCCCCACCCCTGAGAAACATTTTAACAGCGTTTTCACCATTTTAAGAACTACAATCTCATGCAGTCAGTTCTGTGGAAAATGAGAGGCTAAAGGCTAACCATCAGTTAATACCCAAACTGCTCTCACTGGACAATTTCCTGTCATTTATCTTACAGCAGTAAGGCAAAAAGGCAGGAAATAGCTTTGAATATAGCAAGCATTTTAACGTACAGCGTCGCATTTCTACACTTAAACACGCTAACATGTCGCAGAGGGATTTTGGCTGCATCTTCTGAGGTGAATTTACAGTAGCTACAGCTGGAGAATTAGCCGAGAGCAAAACAAATCATGACAAAAGCACGAGGACAGAACGACTGCAGACAACCAGCTACCCAGCTAACATTTTTAGGCTGTAATAACGTTTCCCTAATGCTTCTATTCAGTAACAAAAACATTAAAAACGTTCTTTTGAAAGTTCTAAGAATGTTCAAAACTTTGCATTAACATTATTGCTAGGTTATAAGAACATTACTTTTTTATTTCTGTAACATTTTTAACACGTTCCCCTAATCGCTTAAGAATAACGTTTTTGATATACATGTGATATACAACGTAAAAAAAATTCTGCATAAACATTATAGATAATGTTGAAAGGACTTTTAAAGAACGTTAGCAAACATTCTGGGAATGTTCCCTGTTAGCAGGGTACACGACTGCAGACAGAACCAAGACATGCAGTGACCTCAGAACATGCTGAGAACGAAGGAATTCAACGTTGCCACATACAACTACATATCAGTTCACACTTTCATTCTGCAGAGAGAAATTTCCAGAAACAACTGCACAAGTCTTTTAGAAACGTGTACCGCGGATATTTATTATATTAAATGTCTCCTGTACTGAATGATATATGCATCAGTATTGCGTTTGAAAAAACGAACTGTTGAAATACAATTCTGTTACAATGTCCAATAACAATTCATGCAATAGCACTTATAAAGCCTTCCATCAGTCTACCACAAAAAAAACGTTCTGAATTATCATCGCTTTCCAGTAATAATATCTCAACCTCCCTAACCCAAGATATACTTACTGAGAGGTAAAATAGATAGGGCTAGTGTTTAATAGAAATAAAAATATTGTCTTATCTTTTTGGCAAATTGTTTTTAAAGTTGAATTTAAAACTCCTACCAATTTAGTAATATAAAATGAGATAAAACAGTTTGCCAATGGAGCAGAAAAATATATTTAAACATTGCCTGAAACAACTTTTAAAATGTTGTTTTCTTCAAGTTTTGCTATAGTTTCTTGTTTTAAAAATATCTAGATATTTTTACTGGAAAACAAGATTAAAAATACTGATTAGGAATTATATTTGGCTTTCCCTAATAGAAACAATTTCAAATGTCACAACATAAGGATAATATAAGAAGGATAAAAGACAAAATAAGGATTAAATTCTGGCAGTGCAGTGTAAGAGAAACACAAGCGACAGGCAGCAACACAGAATATAAGCTCACGGTGGAAATGTAGCAATCTGAGAGTTTCGAGTGCTCCGACCTCGACACGTCTCAGATGGTTTGCTTTAACTAAACTGGACTGAACTGTAGCGAGTGTAGAGGTCAAAGCTAGCCTGACCTTGGGCTTGTCTCACCATGGTTTGTTTTAACTAGCAGAGGGCTTTCACGCCTATTACAGATAGATCTAATGAGAGAGGGTCAGCAAAGCCGACCTGTGCGGAGTGGAAATGGATGGGGCCACAAACTCCCCTGCCACCTGCCAGTGACCGCACGGGGGGCGTCCTGATTGCTAACAGGCCTGTGTGATCTTCTGCACCACGATGCCTTTACTCTCACCGTTCAGTCATGCACACGAGCCTTTGCAACATGCTGAGATTCACTGAGAGAGGAAGAGATTTCTTTCCAAACGTCAGTTCCACCCACTGAGTGTTTAGCCTTAATTTCTATTGCAGCTGCCCTGTGCGCATTCAGATGTATTCAAAAATTTAAAATATTCAGGAAATACGGGCGAAAGTTTGAGGAGCGCTGGCAGAAGATTTGGCAACGTGATACGAACGAACAACATTCTAGTCTATCTGACAGCTAGACTCAACTAACGCTGTTGTAGATATTCTGATCAGATAGTGAGAGTTTATATATCAATAACAAAAAGAAAATGAGCTGCGTGACCCGCTCTGGAACTCACACAGAGTCACAAAATTCAGAACGATCTTTCCGCAGTAAATCTGCTTTAAACAAATAAATTCCCGCGGTTGGCCGTACCTGCCGGTCTGACTTCAGTTCACAGTGAGATTGTAATAATGAAACAATGGTGTTTATGCAAAAGTAACAGACCTGACAGGGAAAGACCTAAAATGTTTTTTAACTCTCCGCATGGTTTTCAGCAGGGTGTCGAATCTGAGCTGTTTCATGACAAGAATTAAATTAACAACAACTGCGTCCCGGCAACAGAAACGTTCCATCCATAACATTTTTACAACACATATTTACTGATGTATTCTTATACGTATGCAAACATATGTACATGTCACTCACAACTGCATGCTAACAGCTCTGTGCTATACACCAGCTCTGATCTTTGAGGAACTATAGCAAGAACCTTTACAAAGTGTCATTTTCTGAAATCATTGTCAGCTGTTGTTTCTATTGGCCGTTTAGTATAACTCATCATTCAGCATCACTTTGTCCCTGATCTGACACTTTCGGGTACTACAAAGGTCTCTGACAAGCCCCCGGAGAGTTCTGCCTTTCAAACAATTATTTCCCCAAAAATGATCTGAACATTTGCCACAATCTATGTGTCCAAAATCTGAAATTCAACACTGGATTTACAAACAGGCAAAGCACAGCTGTTGAAAATGATCAATAAAACCATATGCTTGGCTGATTTGCACTGGACCGTCCTATCTCTCATCATTTTAAATCTTTGCCTTGTCTGAATTAAGCTCCGACGATGACATCAGCGCATTTGCTGGCGTACCTTTGGCACACGTGGCAACCAAACAAAGAAACAAATCAGACCGGACGGGATGGATCTAATCGTTTCACATCATTATGCCAAGCACGTCTCAGAGATCAAAAACTACTAAAAACTGAACCACAGACACAAGACATTCAGGAAACAGTGTCCTAGTGCTCCACATGCTAAAATATCCCATCCCAAAAAATAATACAATCACTCCAGGACTGCTGATATTCTCACCGATCATGTTAATCTGATTTTATGATCTTTTATAAACACTCCACTGTCATCTCATCATTATTTAATCAGAACCAATCAGTACATTTGTTATTGGTTTTCCATGTTATTGCTATTGTTTAAAAACTTTTTTCTCTCTCTCTCTCTAAACAGGTATCATCACAAACAACTTTGTATCTCTGTAACTTTGTCCAGCACTTTTTCCATTATTGCCTCCCTGTGATATATCACTTTCACTTTTCCTCACCTTGTAAGTCGCTTTGCATACAAACTTCTGCTAAACTGTAAATGTGCACAAAGCCAAAACCTGCATTTTATTATTTATACGAAGTCTAACAACTGTTACCGTTGTCCCCAAGCTTCTCAGCAGGAGCTCAGTATCTGCATGTTGATGTAATCTCCTACCTGTTATCGTGACATCGCTGTAGATGTTGGACAGTTGTTCCTTCAGCAGGACCTGCTGCACCTGGGCCGCTTTTTCCCGCTGTAGCTCCAGCATCATGTCCGGGTGACTGGCCAGCCTGCAGCCCTTCTGTTTGTCCAGGGCGAAGTCGCTGCGCACGATGTCTGGAAGGAAACCGCGAGAATGTTTGTGGAGTTTGTGTGTATCTGCTCGTGTCATACTGTGAGGACAAACTGCACGACTCCAGGAGCAAAAGAAAGTGTGTGTATTGTTGTGTTAGACATTACTGCCAGATATTCAAATGACATTTTCTCTGTTTCATGTTTATCTTAAAAGTCTGATTAAGAAATTATTTTTGCAGACTATATGCACTAAATAAATTAAATACACCTATATTGATTATAAAAACATTTTTTAAATGTAGTGAAATTACAGCAAGCACTACAAGTGTTAGTGCACATTTAACATTTTGTATAACCCAACTGAGGTATGTACAAAAACAGCATGTATGTAAAACAGCTGGAAAATGACCAAAACAAACCTCACCATCTTCATAGTTTTTGAGGTAATAATCCGGCCCAGGCCCTCGAAATTTTGCAAGGTTCTTCAGATTATGAAACTGGAGAAAATCAGTCCGTTTGCCCCCAAACCTCAGGTAAGCTGGAGAAAGTCCACGAGCCAGAGTGACCAACCGCTTGGAGCTGTAGATACAGAGAGATGACAGACCCACAGCCACTACTATGCAGGACAGACTGCTGTACATTACCAGTGACAGTGTGCAGTTACCCTAAAACCTTCCACAGCTGTTGGTAGAGCATTGCATTAGCAACACAAAGGTCATGGGTTCGAGTTTAGTGACACACATATTGATAAAACGTTTATCTTGAATGCACTGTATGTTGCTTTGGATAAAGACCTCTGCCAAATGCACAAATGTAATATAATTTAATCTGACTCTTAAAAATTTCATTTGTGGGTTAGTGCTTTCCTATGGACAATTAATAGAATAAATGTACTTTTTATGCTTTTTCAATTCTTGGGGAACACTATTTAACCTTTAAAATGCTAAATTAAAAATGTTGTAATTGTAGTGTTGGATTCAAGGGTACTAACTAATGATATAATTAACTAAATAATATGTAAAGAATAACAATCCCTCTATTTTAAAGAAAAACACACATTGTGACATTTGTAATACGGTCATTTCAGTGCGTCTCATTCGTCTTCGGTGAACTGCTTGTCTAAATGATATTAGATGCGTTTGAACATTTTTTCGCAAACTCACAGCACGACTTTAAGATTTAATCTGAGTCCGTTTTAGGCCGCAGAAAAATCACATCAGCGCCATATTATTTGCACACAGATACAGTCCACAGATCCACATCATTCTGTCATTTCTTTCTTAATAATGGCTGCTGCTTTT
>JAZGTK010006986.1:0-19966 GCA_036877625.1 Ambastaia sidthimunki | reverse complement strand
ACGCAGGTGTGAATAGCATTAGCCCCAGTGCTGTTGACAAAATGCAAAGCATATGTTAAAAAGTGGCCGGGGGTAGTGCAAGCTTTCAGAATAGCCTTTATATTCAGGCTGACCCCACACACACACACACACACACACACAGAGTGACGTTAGATGCATGTTGTTTTGAGGATCCGTCTAGATTTATTTGCTTCACCAAATTGATCTGCAATTAGTTTAGAAATGGTTGATAAATTAAAATAACTTACACCAGAACATTGTATCCCACGGGTTTTAGAATTTTTACATTTACATGTATTCATTTAACAGACACTTTTAGCAGAAGTCACTTATAATGAGGAATATCCTTATTGAAACAAATCATGCTAGACATAGGATATGCTGCAGTACAATTCTCTGAGTAATTCATGCAGTTTGTAGTTGATGTTCATTGTATTATGTGTCACCGCTGTAGATTAATAGATTTTAATGTGGCATTTATGAAAAAAATAACTTTTTATTATCCACCAGGCAGTAGCCTTCACCAACACTAATAAGTAAGTTCAGATAGGTTGTGTTTCAGTCAAACTCCTCCCCTTTCTGCTGTGATGTGCTATGCCATGTGGAAGGTGAGAACATGCATCAGCCTCCATCTTTGGCTTAAAATGGTTGTTAATAGCTCAGCACAGCTGTAAATATCAGATGACATTCTTATGTAATGTGGATTTGCATTGACTAAAAATACAGACCTGGAAATTAGTAAATATCCTGAACCTTTTTTTAGCTCTATAAATCCCACTTTCCCCTCTTTGATTTACCACTTTAGACACATTTGGTCTCAGAAAGCAATGGTGAAAGTGTTATCAGTCAAGTGGAGGGTCTAATAAGCTTTTTGTTTGCCTGGGTAGATCTAAAATATGAGGTTATATTAGACTGAGAAAGGAATGCTGTAGTTATCGAAACCTTATTGCAGTATCTAGTGCTGACTAGTGGCTTTTTTATGACTGATACTAATATTTGGAAAGTAGGATGGATGATATTCAATATACACACTGATAATGTCTAAAATAGCCAAAATTCATTTGAAAATGGTTAATTATTTGTAGTGGTTAGTTTGATCAGCCCAGGTCAATAAAACTGGAGCATCACAATTTAAACAATCAGCATCTTTATGTGGTTTTGTATTTGCGAATTAAAAAAGCAACTCAAGGGAGTGGACAAAGGATTCAGTTTAACAGAAGTTTAACATAAGCTTTTTTAAATAAATCTCTATCGCTGTTTACATCATACATTCACTTGCCATTCCAAACCCATATGACTTTCTTAAGGAACACAAAAGGAGAACTTTTAAGGGTAAGGAGAACCCTCTGAAGGTTCAGACAATAAGAACAACCAGAAACCTGCTTATCTCTGTGGTATCCTTAATCTGTTCTTCTGGTTTGTAGGAACCCAGGGGACGACAGCAAGATGCTGGTGTGTGATATGTGTGATAAGGGTTATCATACCTTCTGTCTACAGCCTGTCATGGATGCAATACCAAGCAATGGCTGGAGGTGCCAGGTAAGCTTGTGATTATATATAGACTAAAAACTACATTCTGTGGTGCGGTAAATAGGAATTACACAGCAGGACCATTTTTAATTGTTTGGAGCGAGAGGTGTATTTATGTAAAGCACTCTTCATATAGTCTTATCACCATCTCAAGCCTTTTTATAGTCGGGTTGACAAGGGCTGCAAAAGTAGCTTTTGTGCATTTAGTTGTTTTTATTGCCGTTGTCTTGGTGAATGGATGGAGAGTTTGACAGGAATTCTGGCATTTCCATAGGAAGAGAGGCACCCTTACAGCACATTCATTCCTGCTTTAAGTGTCTGAAGAGTTCATTTGTTGTTCTAAAGCTATCATTACTATATTTCATCTATATTAGTTCTGAAGCTTCAATGAATCATCCTGATGAATTCAGTAGGAATAATTAAACTCATGTTTTAAGTCTTAATGTGCAGTTTAGTACACATACAGCTTAGTGTCGTTTTGCTGAAATGATGCTGGTCAAAAGATCAGGCATCCTTCTGTAAAGCAGCTTGTTGTTTTTGTAACCTGAGTGATGTAAACTGTCACTACAAAAACTGCCCACAAACAACAGGGCATCATGATCTTTATGGGACTTAATTGGCATTACTCCTAATTTTCTCCCGTTTTCCTTACCACTGATTTTTGAGGTTTCTGCCAGGTTTAAGGCTTCTAAAAGAAGATTTAAAAGCTTCTAAAAGAAGATCTAAAAGAATAGAGGAGCTGAATCAAATCTCTCTAGACTTTTCTGTCTTGCACTCTCTGTGGAGGTGGTCAGCAAGGTCCAGCTGTCTTCAGAACTGAGCTCAGCCCTAAGAGCTTAGACCTTAGAACTGATACTTGTTCTCTCTTTAGCGGTCAGAAATGCTGCCCTTGATGTGCTTCAAGTGTCCTTTCCTTTATTTATTTTACTTGTATTTAAGTTAAAAAAAGATTTTTTCTGTTTCTTTTTTTAAATATGAGTTTTATGGAGATATAATCAGAGCAGAATGTGATCTGAATCGATCTGAACATTGTAGGAAAAGACCACAAAGTTCACAGAACTGTTTTGTTACACAAAGCAGAATGTAGTAATTTACACATACCAATCAACTGCTGTGCCATATAGATTTTGGTTAGTTAAACTGAAAATAATAAAATAAGATGAAGTACCTTTCATTTGTAAAGTATGTAATAATGTATATATAACCCCATATATATATATAAAGTTATATATTATATAAATACAAATAAAGTATTTAACCCCAAGTTTAATGTGTTTCTGATTGAGAGATATTTATACTTGGAAAGTTGAAATTGGAAAGAAAGTCAGGTCAGGACTTAATTGTATTAATCAAAATTTTATTAAAACATGATAATAAGATATGAAATAATTGGTTATCTGGTTTCTTTTTTAAAAGTAGTTATGATTTGGTATGAATATGCTCCTGAAGTTGTGGTAGTAAACTAAGGGCTGTTTTGCAGAACTGCCGGAAATGTGCTCAGTGTGGCTTGAGGTCCACTGCTCAGTGCTCTTCTATTGGTCTGCTGTGTGAGGGATGTCAACAGCAGCAGGATTCAGCACTTCTCTGCCTCATCTGTGGACAGAGTCAGAATACTGACCACCCTGCGGATAAGCACACCTGCTGTACCTGCAAGAGGTAAGACATGTAACCCCTCATTTTTTATTTAGTGGGCTTTTGAGATATTTATTGCTTAGAATTATTATTTGTTCCCGTAATATTTGTTTTAATATTTTAATTTTATTGAAATTCAATTACTGGCATCTTTTGCTACACAGTAAATAAGCAGTGTAAACACAACACTTAAAGAGTTAATTTTAATACTTCTTTGGAGAGTAAAAATAACACTGACTGTAATGTAGAACTTATAGTGTTAATAAAGCACCATCAAGTGTTAAAACAACACTGAGAGAGTATTTATTTACATTTGTTATTGTAGTATAAGTTGAACACTATGGGGCACTCAACACCTCTGGTGTTATTTGTCATTTAGATTACTCTGTTAAGTGTTGTTCATAGTGTTCTTATTTGGTGCAAAATATCTATTAAAAATACATTAAAATATAAAACAAAATTCATAGATGTAAACATTTAAATGTTTATTTACAAAATGGGTAAATGGCTACTTTAAAACATATACAGTTCGACTTTTACAAAATTACACAGATAAAATGATAAAATACATGAAATCATGTTGTCTGCAGGAATGTGCAAAAGTGCACTATCATAGCACAAATTGAACAAAATATGCCTTGTAAAGTTCACCAAATGCTCCAAGGGAGCTGTTTGCCTTGCATGAGATGAGATGCTTATCCAAGGTGATGTAGAAGCTGTCAATTTTGCTTTCTGGTGTTCAACCCCAAGGAGGTACAGATGCTGACACACGGGTTGCTGTTGAGGTGCTCCTCCAAACTGCAGCATGACTAGAGTTGAAACGGACACTGAATATTACACACAAACATAATGTCCAGTCACAGAAAAACAACATTGTAAAGGTTGTTCAAACAACTCAGTGGCTAATGAAATATGTAAATGCATATGAAGACTTGATTTTTATCTCCATGTTTGAGCAACCCAAAATACAATATTAAAATGTCAATACCTTATGAAAGAATTGCATCATTTCATTTCTGGGTGAACAGAACCTCAAGTTAAAAGCGTTCTTCTAACCTGTTTTGCAGAAAGTGCAGCTGTGTCCTCTTTTCGTGTCTCTTGTTAGGGACCTCATCTAAGATTACAGTTGATGCACTTGAGCTGTTGCTGAGGCCGACTTCTCAGATATGGAAGACAAAGAGCCTTAAAATTCTAAAGAATGACAAAGTATTCAAATATTACAAATATTGTGATGGCCAGCACAAGAATCAGAAATAACATATAGCTAATTTATCATATTTATCCTGAGATGCTTGACAACTTCTGTCAAATTCAATAAAACGTGGCATCATTTGAGAAAACAGTAAGCACTACATTGCCTTGTCCAATGAGGTAACTGAGTATTTCTGCATCGACTTCTGTCCCTGTTGCATCCTTGTATGTAACTTGTGCATCTTGTGGCAAGCAAAATCTCTCAATAACTGAAAAAAAAGATAAATGTTTGGCACCTTCTTGCTTCACAACAAATTATTTGAGTTGAATACATATATCTTTATGATACAAGCAGAATGTAAATATTAATAATTGTAAGATTTTTTTTTCAATGTATCCCCTTCTATAAAACATTATATGATAAAGGCATGTACACAAATGAGTAAACAACATGAGAGCTAGGACAAAACACAGCATTTATCAGACTTTAATCAAATTCTTAAGTATTTTAATCGTGTATAAAAAAACAACCTTTTAGGTGAAATTGCATAAAGTCAAGCCTCCCTTCAATGCAATCCAGCTTCACATACTTCTGCTGTTTGTTGTACTTGATCTGGACCAACAATTTACCTGGAACATGCAAAAGCGCTTGGCATTGTAAATCGGTGTAAATTAAGAATACTGTATGGATGGATGCATGTCATGACGTTTATGCAGTAATATCACAATATACAGATGTGCAATAGCCTATTCTATTTTTCAATAGAAAAAGTGTGGTGCAGTTTACTCTCACGTCTGCAATGTGACTTGCAAATATACATCATCGCTTTGAGCTTGTAAGACCACTCAAGTTTAAACAAGTTTAAAGTTTTACACAGCTTCAGTAGCTAGCTAGCTAATCACGTCGTCAGCAATGGCAGTACTGGCAATAAACAAGGCTTTGTAAAAGATAATTCTCAGTAGTTTTATTAATTCGGTCCATCCGTTTAATTAAATTGTGGCCACGCTGTAAAAATTTTATTCCTTGTTTTAATGAAAGCGAAACAAGCGAGAGTAGTAAAACGTGGCCAAGATGTGCATAACGTTATACAACTTAGGCTGTGTGTTCGTTCGCGTCCACATTTTAATATGTTTATGTGCAGTGCTACACAGCACGTAATATTGTACATTGTGCTACTGAATTAGCATCAATCATAAATGTTTAAGTATGATTTAATTTAACGTACCTTTCAAACCCACCCGAAAATAATGGCGGCGTCTCCATGAATTTCACCCGCGACGGTTGGCAATGAGCGGGCGGAGTCTAATTACATCTCTGTGGAGTTGATTTAACACTGATGGTATCAACACTGTAAAATAACTCCAACCCTCCGTAACTCCAAACACCATTTAACTTTGAATGTGTTAAAAGTACTCTTTGGGTGTTGAAATCAAATCCAAAATGTTTAACACCGAAATTTCAACTCTCCAATTTTTACTGTGTAGTTTCAAAAGTGGCAACCCGACACAATACCAAAATCAAACATTGCAATGCATTTTATCTCACCTCCACCAGCACATGCCCCAAAATGATTAATGTGACTATACAGGGAAAAAAAGTCTGGTTTTTAAATAGTTGATGGTGTCGTGCTTTTGACAGCCAAAAAGCACACATTTGTCCTTTAATGTCACCTGGAGCGTATTTTCACTTTCCTTAATTGGTTTTGTTTATGGTTTTGAGGATAAGGGGTTGTCTCACAACCTGTCCATGTTGCCATCTGCCCAATTTGTCTAGCTTCTTCCACGGTGGTAGACAGAAGAATTTGCACCAAAATAGCGTTCTATTGGAGAGACAGCCTTTGATGTCAACAAGAAAAATATTAAAAGTATTTTTTGCGTTTTTAAGAGCTGCCTATTTGTTTTAGTCTATAGATGCACAATTATGGGCATGGTCCATCATTGGTCAACTAAACTAAAAGATAAATTCCTTAAAATATAAATAATAACAGAGCAATAAATATAAACTAAAGCAGTGTTCAGTGTTTAGTTTCTGAGCGGTAATATGGTGAACAGCTCATAGCGCTTACTGAACCCTGCATTAACAATCACCATCCAGAATCAGAACTGCCCATTTATTATTTCTATAAACCTAAATACTAACTGTAGTGTTTCTGCTTTAATCAAACCTGTTTTTAGATTTACGAAGCGGTCATCACTGAGGAACTGGTTATATCTTTTCAAAGACTATGATTAACCAATAGAATGATTATCTTACAAATTCATAGAGGTCTGTCCATAAGACACTGTCATTGAACTGCCAGCTTTTGAGTGCCACAATTAGTCTTTGCGTGAAAGAGATGTACATGTAATTTTTTTAGCAAATGGATTTGATTATCTCTCTTTGAGAATTCACAAGGAGTCAAATGTAATCAGAAACTAATGTTTTATAAATAAGGGAAGAGTCTTCACATGATAGCCAATTGATGTTGTGTGTCATGACTCACAGTTACACCTCATGACTTGCTTAATTAGTTACTTAATTATTGGGTTGACAATATCTTCTGTATCAATGTCACTGTACTGATACTGTTTTCTGCCTGTATTATACATTAGGCTGTGCCCCCACCACACGACTTCTGCTTGATTTTGTTGCCACAGGCTTTCCGTTTAGAATTAAATATAATTAATGCTAGTGTTCCCAAAACTGAACAGAATTAAAGTCACACTAGTTGTCACATGTTTCCAGCTGTCTGGGGTCAACTGAAGGAATTATCAACATGATCCAGGGCATTGATGGTTGATTGTGTAATTCTCTCTCTTGATCTCTCTCTTTCTCAGATGGGTCCATGTGGACTGTGAGAGACAGAAAGGCTCAGACCCCGATACCCAGGTGCAGGATGGGTACACCTGCAGCCCATGCAGGCGGGTGGAGGAAGAAACAGGGTCCCATCAGACTGTCAGGAGCCAGGAGATGTCACTCACTGACCCAGAACCGGTCGAGGGTGAGTCAATGACTGTTGAGTTTTTGATGAGTGTGTTTGCCACCCATCTGCAGTCCTTGCAGTTATGGCAATAGTATTAATAGCTTTACAAGAACATGACTGGTGGGGAAATGTGAAATTCAGTCGCTTCTGATTGGTTGATAAGATCAGTGGCAACTGATCTGTTGGTTCTTCTATATGGTTCTTGCATTTCATAGCATTTTAAAATTAGATTTTTGCGGGGTCCCATAGAGCTATATAATTGTTCAGCATTTTACTGTTGTTATTTTTTAGCAGATGTACTTGCTGAATCTTGAATGTATGTGTTGGTTTTCCACGTGTTAGTATTAATGGTGTGTGCACTGGATGACTGACTCTGGAGGTGAGGTTAAAACTCTTCTTGACTGTGACAGAGGCTCTGTTAAGACTGTGACATTAAATATGACACTGATGTGATGCATGAGTCTCTCTGCTGTCACTGACTGTAATTACAGCCTGTTTAGCATGAGGGCAGGTTGGGAGACACTGCTGCAACATCTCAATTCGTCATTTTTAATCTGTCCTTAATGAGGCCTTGCATTTTTTTTAGTATTGTGTTTTGGTGGAGAGAAATGTGGGAATTACAAGGGAATTACAACAATAAGTTTAAGGCCAGTGATGGGAATCAGGTTATAGTTCATTTTGATATGAGGTTGTTTTCATTTAAGGAAAAAATATAGTCTAAATATTGGTGATGTCATGTCCTGCTGAGGGGTGCATACAAACTTTTCTTCTATAAAATGCTTTATAGAAAGGGAATGTCCATTCTATTAAAAACAAGCAGTCTGTCATAGATTTGCCAAACTGTGACATAGAAACTAAAAGCTATGCCTATTTAAAAACAAGGACAAGCTCTGTGATATGTCCTATTTTAATGTCAACACTGGAAAGAAAATTAGGTTTGTCAAGCCATTTTATGGGTCTTTTACAGTGTTGTGTCTTTTATGTGTGTAGAGTCTGGATTGCTGGAGGTCTAGAACACTCTCTGAAACTCTGCTCCTAGAAAAGGAAACAAAATACAGCAATTACCAGCTTCCTGGACTCACAGCCCCAGCTGGTGACCTATAATGATTCTCCGAAAGCTAAAAGCAAATCTTATTTTCTTTGTGCCCATTATTACCAGGCGTAATGAAAATGGACTCTTCCTCTAACCCAGTAGCTAGGAGATGAATTTGCCGTGTGCATTTGCAGGCGGCCCTATCCCCCAACTGCAGCTTATTTATTACTAATGATTTTTTTTCCTCTGTGGGCCAATGGTGGTGGGTTGATGTATGTTGGCAGAAAAGGATACGTTCAGACCCTCCTGTAAGAGCTCTTTGTAAATCCAGTCTTCCCAGCAGCAATGTACTGGGCTGCTTCCAAGAGTCAGAGGAAGCAATCATGCCATTGTTGGGCCCCCAAGAGAGAGCACTCTAATCAGGACGAGAGACACCCACCTGTTAACCAACACTACCACACCCCCACTTCCTGATAAACACGCACGCTTACATGTCTTTAAGTACTCACACAAACACACATACACTAGGCTTGTCACAAACCAAATTTCTGACATCAATTTCAATGAAATTTCATGATTGTCAATACCGTAGCAAAAAGTAGTGTGCTATTAGTGAAGTGCAAAATAACATAATCATAATAAAATAACCATAAAACTGTACTATTAGCGTACTACAGTAGTATAGTTATTATCTAATTACACTCAGGCTGTGTATTTTTCAATTGCATAAACATTACTTTAATTCTTTGAAGTAATTGTACAGGTTAAATTGTCAATATTAAAATAAGAATAACTGACACGCATAGAACAAATGAGGTGTTTGACAACAGGAAAAAATTAGGAGTAAGCAAATGTAAAAACTGTTTAAACTGTTACATGTAGACTGAAGTCATATCATAGAACATTAACAAGCTTTTGTTATTCTATGATCACCTACAACAGTGTACAGATGTGGCTTTTACAATTTCAGACAATAAGGGCTGCCCCTGACTAAGATGTAGAACAATGTTAGCAACATAATTTTATTTATATAGCGCTATTTACAATGTTGCATTGCTTCAAAGCAGCTTTACATATATTCACAGAAAACAGAAACATTATAAAACTTACAACACAGAAAACATAATACATCTCTATATTTAATATTTTTATTGTTCATTATAAGATGTATATTAATAAAACTAATTAGGGATACTAGTTTGTAGTTGAGTTATGAATAAAGAGTTGACGGAACTGATGAAACATCAACACATTTGGACCATTTGAATAAATGGATGTGTATTAGAAATCCCATCATTACATGTGAAGGCTCGTACCTCAGTGGTTTATGAGGCGGTAATGTCCCCACACACTGTACAAAGACAGTATGTGCTTGTCTATGCGACATTTAGTCAATTAACATGATAGATGATAGATATCATATTAAGCAAGATACACTGTTCCAGCATATGCTGGAGATGCGCTTAGAATTTTATAGGACAGGTATAAGGGATTTGGAGTAATACCATCAAATATCTGAACATTGCATAATTAAAGAGAATGGGAGACAAAGAAATAGTGAAATATGTTAATGTCAGCTAAATGTCAGCAGCCTCCCAGTAAGCAAGCCAACAGGGTGACGGTGGCAAGGAACCAAAACTCCATTGATGTATAAATGGAGAAAAGAAATTGAGAGAAATCAGGCTCAACCAGGAGGGCCAGTTCTCCTTTGGCACATTAAAGCTGCAATTTTTTTGGGATATAAATGAAGAGATGATAATACTGATTTATAATTATATACAGATTTAAAATCTGTTTCGGGTCTGATTTTGTGACGAATGTTCAGTCATGGAATGTTACAAACAGATTGCAACAGAAGCATAATGTTACTAATCGCCGCTATAACATTACACTGCGTAACACAGTTACATATAACACTGCAGAGAAATACTAAACCATAATAATAATAAAGCCTTTAAAATACATTTATTAAAATTAATTTAACACACACCCATATTAATTTGTGGGTCGCCGGTAAAAGGGGTAAGAACATTTTTGCATAATCTGGTAATAGAAATGTAATGCATTTAATTTCTCATCATCTTAACTGCGGTCACATCCTCTCCACTGACACACTCTCTTGCAATGCAGTACTAGATTTGTCAAAAACAATAAGTACCAATTGTGCTTCATCATATTTTGAGTCATCTACATGACATAACATTGACCCACTAATAAATTTGCCAATAAAAACTACAGCTACAAAAAAATGAGTAGTCCCGCAAGCTTAAATATTGACATTGGAAAAATCAATTTAAATTGATTTTACCAACTTAGACCATTATCGTATTGCATATTTAATTATTTAGCAAGTTAGCCCAAAGGCTGCACAATTAATCGAAAAACTAATCAAGATTACAATTATGGGTGCACTGATTATGTCATCCTAAAAACACATTACATTACACTCCATTGGTGCTCATTTTTGTTTGTTTTAGCATGTGCGTTGCATGTTGAATGCGGTGCAGAATCAGAAGTCTTCAAGTTAATCTTGGGATGTCCTATAGTGGTTTCGCCTGTTTTACAGATGCATATGCAGTGTGCAAGTTGTGCATTAGTTGTGCATTTACTTGTGTTCATTCTGGGCGTGGATGTAGTACAATGTTCATTATGCATTCACACAACTGCACCACAGCTGTCTGTCTACAGCAAACAAAAGATCAGATGTTTGATTTTGTTATATATTTAAATGCAGACTGTGTTAAAGTTAATAACTAAGGAAACATCTTCAAGATGTTTGTTAATGATCTAGACCTAGTCTTCTAGTTTTGATTTCAAGTGCGGCGTTTTGAGGACGATTGCTCTTTGAAAGATGGTGGTTTTCAGACTTTTGTCTATGGCTTTAAGCACTTACAGCACAAATGCACACAAAGTTACTACGTAAAATATCTGTTGAGACAAGTATTCCAACAAACTTTCAGAATGCACCAGATTGATCCATTTAACTTTAAAATGTACAAAACCACCCATAGTCTAACAAAATCCTGCGGAAATAAATTATTCCTGGGTTTTTTTTAGAAGTTTGAGGAGCACTAAGAATGTATTTATTATTATTATTATTATATTTTATATGTAATGTTTTTTTTAAAGATGTGTACGTATCTTAGTGGTTTGGTGGCTTACAAATACGACCCCTCTTTCAGTTCATTCTGCAATCCATGTATGTTGAGCACCTCACTATTTTCAAAAGCATCCTCAGTGATTTAGTTCTGGATCCAGGCTTTCCACACTGTTTTCTGACCACCCTCAGCCTGTCATGTGGAAAATCAACCAGTATTAGCTAGAATAGATGGAAACTCCATCAGTACTGCTTAAAAAACATCTCTTTAAAAACACTTGAAAATCAATGTAAATCAAATAATCAATTACAATATCAATGGAATAATTAGAAAATGTTTTTTGTCATCATTGTGTAGCCTTATTAGCACATTTTGCATTTTTCTTCAATTTCGAGCAGCACTGCTAGCTACCAAAGTATCAGTATGTTTGTTGACTCTAGCACACACACAGGAAGGTAATTACAGAGCCCCTCTATTGAAATCATTATCACAAGACAGGGTATTTTCCCAAGGGTGCTGTAAATATTACATAAATATTACAACACATTTTATATTGAAAGAAAATTGTTCAGACAGAATCAGCAGCAGCATTTTGTGATGCTTTTGTGATGAAAGTCTGTTGCTTTTGTATTTCATGCTGTCTGCCTTGCCAGTCGGGCTCAGAATCTCAGCAAACAGACATATTACATGACATAACCACTAGGAAATGTAAAGCCTTTCTATCAGTCAAAGAAAACACCATACTAGAAACAGAAACAGAGTAACTATTAACTTTTCCAAATTAAATGTATCTTTGCAAAAGGTGAAAATATTTCACTTAAATATGCATCTAATACTTATTTGTTTATTAATTGTTTCCAGAGTTCTATCCTTTAAAAGGATAGTTCCCAATTAAGGTGAGTAAATTATGGCAGGATATTCATCTTTGTATGAATTTTAAGTTTAACGGTTACATTTGGAAAGCCATTTGTGTACTAAATTATGCTACTTAATAGATGTCTGCATCAAATATTTATAGAGCACTTTTTAATATGAGAGGTTTGTAGGAAAATCTAGGCCCAAAAGCCATATCCACAAAATCTTCAGGCTGAACTTTGTGGATCCCTGCTTCGAGCAAAGCTGCCAATATATCAAGCTCAAACATTCATTTTTACTGAAATCTACATGTGCTGGTTAAATGCCTGCTGGCTAAAGTCCTATATTCACATAAAAGCAGCCAAACCAACACTGCTAGAAAAAGGTTCTCAGTGTCACACAACTTTCACAACAGTTCTGTTTTTGTTTAGGTTCAATGTTCACAGAGGTACAATAAACAATAATCCCCAACAATATACTCACAATACACAACATTAGCAACTTTAGATCATGGAGTACTCACCACCTCTCAAAAGCCCTGCATATATTTACTAGGACCGGCTCCAAGACTTAAGACTGCCCGGCTATCTGCACTTTGAGGTTTCTTGATTTGACAATTGCTGTTTCCCCAGATGCTGATAATAAACTCAATGCATAGCGTTTAGGGCTTTACATCTAGATGACAAGTTTAAATTCTGAGCAACTGCTGTGGGAACAAGCTACAAATGCTCCATAATATTCAGCACTCACATGTTATAGCAGCTAGGTTTTCTTTTTGACAAACACAAATTACATCAAACTGACATTTACTGCAAAATCAAACCTGACAAATTAAAATCCATTGTAAAATCCAAAGATACACATTTCTCAGAATGCCATATTTTATTGTGTTGTAGATACTATTCTAGAGCTTGTTACAGAAAAGTTCAAGCCGCCACTATTGTGCCCTTTGAACAGTGCATGTAATCCTGGATTGCTCCAGGGGAGTCGTCCTAATCATGGCATTTTTTGATACAAAGTTTATTTTACATTGCAGAAATAAAATCCATTGACCCAACAAACTTTTGGATAAGCATTCTAGATTATGTAATGCTTTTAATTTAAAAAGAATCACCAACTGTGTCCTGTGTGCCAAATATTTTGCATGTTGCAATTACAGTTTGAGTAGAGGTACTGGAATGCATGTTCAGAATACATGAGAAAACCATTGGTTTAAAAGTTTCCCTTGCAATTTAACATGTGACTCTTTTTTTGTCTAGATGTCTTCATGGGTGTTGAGAAAGTTAATGAGGCAGCGGAAGAAGTGGTGTTGGAGGCCAATGCTAGTCAGCTTCCTTTAGTGGCAGAAGACTTTCTGTCATGTAAGTCTTTCTCAGGACTTAGCAATTTATTCTTGCCCAACAATCTTTCATGTCTTGTATGAGCACAACACAGCGTTTTGGTTTCATGCAGTTTTGCATTGTGTAATACTGTGTTCTGTAATCACAGACGCCTTACATTAATGTGTCTCTTGTAGCTGCTGAACCTGCCCAGGAGATCCAAGTTACAGTCACACTGACAGAGGGTCCCGAGTCTCTTCCATGCTCTTCCACTTTGGTGGGTGTACCCTCACTCTCCTTTCAGGCCTCCACCACCACTGAAGACCAAAACCAGGAACACAGTTTCATTGATTCTTTGGAAAGGGTGAAGGAAACAGAGGATACAGTGCCTGAAGCTACAGAGGATGAACCTGAAGCAGAGGTTTCAAAAGCTCTTTCTGCTTTGCCAACCAAAGAATTATCCCCCAAACTTTCTCCAGATCAAACGCAGGAACCAATGGATGTCTGCCCCTCAGACCTCTCCAGTATGAAGGATAAAGAGATAACAATTGTCCCAGAAGTCCAGAGTGTTGTTGAAGATGTTGAGCAGGGACGGCAGCAAGACCAACAAGATGATGAAGAGGAGGTGGTTGAAGAACCTGTACTTAGTTGTGTTGTACCTGAGGCTGGTAGTGTCTCACTGGTTGCAGAGCTCAGTCCCACAGTGGAAACCTTATCAGGTTTCAGCTCTCCCACTGAGGATAAGAGCCTGATTTTAAAGCACCCCCCTGTGCTGTCTTCCGAAGGATCAACTAAGTTCACACAGGCCCTGTTCTCAACAAAGGCCTCGCCCAGGGAGACATTTCAAAGCCAGACTCCTACCTATGGCCTAAATCCAGCTGGATATAGCTCCAGTGTGTCCAACACTACCTTTATCCCCCTTACACCCAAAATAGGTATGGGAAAACCAGCCATCTCAAAGAGGAAGTTTTCTCCAGGAAGGCCTAGGGTGAAGCAGGTAAAACGTCAGGTTTTCAGCTGTTCTTCCTTCTTGCTTGTTGAAGACTCCTGCTTTTGTGGTTTCTTTGGAACAGCAAATCTGTCTGGGGTTCACAGTTTCCGCTGCACTATAATTGCTTTTTTCCTTTCCATGTTCCTTGGTCACATTGATTAGTGCTAGAGCGTAGGGTATATTAATTACCATGTAAAAACTTTTGCTGTGCTTGACCTGGCTCAGGTTTTTTCTTGCTCTCTTATTCTCTTCTCACTCCCTCACTCACTTCTCTGTTTTTCTTTCCTCCCCCTCCCCCTTTACTGACCTTCTCAAATACATCACTCACAGTATCCTGGGGGAGAGGGGGGTGGGAGTTGGCTCCAGAGCCAAGGGTTTATGGAACGTAAAGGAGTTTTGGAGGTAATTCCGATAACTGTGCACTGAGCTGTAAAGCACAGCCAAACCCATTTCCCTTTTGACCAGGGAAGATGCTGAGAACCCCTTCTAAAGGCCTACTTAGCTGTCAGAAATTTAAATTAAACCTGGCATTGTTGTGTCTTGGTACCTAGTAGAGTAAACCACCATTAATCCACGCATTCTTGTGTGTTCTTTCCTTTTCACTGTTTGGAAACATCTCATTGTTTGTCACCATGTCATCTCATCCTAGCAAACATCTGATCAGCAAGATATACCATAGCCCCCTTTGTGTAGCTTAGATCCAAAACACACCTTAAGTGGCAAGATGGCAATGCTTGAATAATACATTGTGAACCCGTCTACATACTTAGCAGTTTCAACAGTTTTATTAACTTCTACAATTTTGTTAACCCCAAACACATGCCCTTTCATCAAAACATCACCCTCCAATGTCAGCAACACATCAGTCAGCTAACCTGAACAAGTGGTTTAAAGACAGAGAGCATTTCTGCCTAGTTCGCTGATTGGATAAAAATGCTTGCTTCACATTTTACATTTTATTACATCAGTCAGGTAGTAAGGACATTACATGGTATACCATAAAAATGTGTCTTTAAGGTGCATTGGTAAATAATTGTGACGGTAACAAACCTCGTATATACCTAGTCAGTATGTGAACCAAATATGTTATACTAAATTTTGATATGAAAATGTTAAACAGGCTTGAAAGATAAAATTGAAAGATTGCAATGCTTGCAGCACAAGCATTAATGTCATGATGAACTGTGTTCTAACACATTTTGCTATGCAACAATGTGTGAAACTGTTTGTACATGGATATCTTTGGTTCTTTGGCCCTGGTTGCTAATCTGGGCACAGTGTAATTTTAAGGGCTGATGACTGTCATTGGTTTCAGGAGGTCTAGTTTGCTGTGTATAGGTGTGATTTGTTTACCAGTGCTTGAACGCTCCTGTTTTATTGTATGTGTGTGTATGAGAGAAAAAGAGGTTTTGTTGTGGGAATGAGGTCTAGCATTTCAGCGATTTCTTGACGTAACTCTTGCTCTTCAGAGAAAACTGAGGCAAACATTGGGGTCTGAATTTGCTAGATGGTTCAAAGTCCTCTTGTGATTTGCTCAGTTTTTCATTTGAAAATATGTATCTGTTGGGCAAACTTGAATGAGATTTTGTTTCCTACTATAACTTATTAAAGTGTTTCTTAGGCGCTTACCCAAAACCAAGCTACTTTAGTTAATTTGCTGCATAATTTTTTGTTTGTTTGTTTTTCTGTTTGGTTTTTGTCTAAGTGTTAGGACTAGAAAACATACGCTTACCCAAACTGATGCAGCATGCCAGTGATTTGTAATGTCATGCGTCTCCACATTTTTTCATTACTTAATTGTTTAAAGGTTTCTGTTGCTTTTTAATGTAATGTGTTCACAGGCATGTTGGCATGATGTGTGTTTTTTTAAGTCTCCTCCCCTTATACTCTTTAATCCTTCCTTCAAGACAGCGAATGTGGTTTTTGTTATAGTTTTTAGTCTTGTTTTTAAGGAATGAAATTTTTATAAGAACTTCATTAGGAAATTCATTGAATTAAAAAGGAATATTCTGGGTTAAATACAATTTTAGCTCTATGTTCATCTGTTATATGCTGTTGATTCCCACTATAAATTATTTTGGCTTATCCCTCTGTAAAACAAACAAAACATCATATTTACAGTACTGCGTTTACAGTGGAGGTCATTGCAAGACATTGCTGCAGATTAAATAGTTTATTAGAATTAGAACAGCTCTCTTCAAATCTTCATAGCGATAACTGTACAGCTTAAAAAAATTGTACATAAGAATTAATATAAGCACCATATAAAAAATTTCTTAGTGTCTTTCCTATTAACCACCACTGTAAATGCTTGGCTGTAGGTGCATTCGTTTGTTGGCAAGTTTTAAAAAATAGTGATAAGCAACATAGAGCCTAACTTGTAATGAACCTAAATTTTTTTTTGAAATGGTAGTTTAGGACAAACCCATACATGACAGCAAAAATCTAAGAGAAGAGCAAACAACCCATGGCTATAATTTCTTATTTATAATTCAGATTCTTTTTTATTTTGTAAAAAAAAGCCCTTACACTGATTTTGTTCTGCACTGTCATTACACAGACTAACCCTCATTCGTTTGTTAAACAGGCTAAATGCTCCCCATAATGCCCTTCACTTTATAAAACTGTCAGTGTTTATCTAAAAAAAATCCTCGTTGTAATGTTGACAATCATGTTTTTTGGGGTAAATCACTAAATGAGGTTGCTGCCATGGAGACGTACTGATGCTTTGTAATAAGAATCCTTGTTTGTTTCACACTTCCTTCCAGACTGAGACTCACACATACAGTACTAGTGCTGTGTGCTTGACATTGGTAGGCCTAATATGTCAATTGGTCAAGTTAGATACATTTTACATAATGTCACTGTCATGTTTTAGGAATTTGTCCTAAGCTTCCCAATATCACGCTTTTTATCTGAATTTATTGCATTAATTTTACATGCTTGATGTCTTGTTGCTGGCTTTAACATTTGTTGCTACATCTTGTTGCCCCTTATTTTCCCCTCACCACCAATCTACTACCCCCACCCCTTCTCCAACGCTTTACCTCAGGGTGCATGGAGTAACCGTAACACAGTGAGTTCACCATCCTGGTCTCTAGAGTGCTTGGAGGTCTGGGACAACCCTAAGACCAGGCCACTACACAGGCTGCCCCTTTGGACCATGAGTTTGGTAAATGATGGGAGGGTGGAGGAGGGTTTGGCCTTTGCAGGGGACTGGGATTTAAAGGTTGGTGTGGGTTATTAAATATCTGCTGGTCTAGTCTCAATGTAAGATTAATAATGGTACAGGAATTATAGGTGAAGAACAGAAGTGATTGTAACCTAGTTCAGGAGTATGCTGTTGATTTGGTTGCAGCATAATGTGATCTTGTTGCATGGGTTAATGGTTTCCATAGAATCGCAAGAATAAAATTCAGGCCATGAGCAGCAATTTTAATACACAGGACACGTCACATTCAAAAACAGTTTTAAGATGTCTGTCTGACACAAGTATACAGACTTATAAGAATATTAACATATTGATCAAACATTAAGTATTAATATAAATATTGGTAATATTAAATATTTTATAAAATATTAATATTAATTTTACTTTTTGGAAAATAGACCTTTGGAAAAGTGCTTTGATAAATATGTTCGTATGCATAGTAATTTTTGTCCAATAGAAAGCTCTCTAAAATGAGAATGTAAGCTTGACCACCACCTTATGACAACAACAGTTGTCTTGCTAACAATAGCAAGAAGCAAATCAGAGTTCATTGGTGTGTTCAGTTGTGCTAACCTCTTGGATTTTTACCTTTATTCGGTCTGTGCTGGTGTGCCCTTCCCTAACTTCCTGTTTGAATAGGAAGTAAATCAATACAGGTAATAAAACTTGACAATAATGTCATGGGGTCTTGTAGTATTGTGTTGCACTCAGAAATGCGTCACATTAGTAAAGTTAAATGCATTTGAAATGTAATTTCATGTAGTCTTTAAACTTCCTGGTAGGTATCATGTTTGCCATCATTGTTTATTTGTATATCTCACCAGAAAGCAAAGTTAAAACCTCTTTCCACATAAACGAGACACCAATTTACCAGAGCTGCACCCCCCCCAATTGCAGCAATATCTCATCAAAGTTGCAGTTTCAATCTACATGATTTTGACTCAAGTAGATTTAGAGGAGTGCCTTCCTCAACCCTTGTCTGTTTCCCTTCCATAATTCATTTCTGCACAAATTAGACTCAGACTGTAAAGACGAGGGAGTGCGGCAAGCTTCCTTAGGCAGTCTCACTAAATGAAGTTGACATCTCCTGTCTGAGTAGTGCTGCTTGGCTACAGTGAGGTAATTACCTGGGAGGAAGTGGGAATTGGGCCAAATCTTCAGCCTGTATGCAAACGCAACGTGACACCTTTAGAAAGCGGGAGGGTTGCAGCAGGCTGAGATGAAATGTGATCTGTAATTCAGTGCAGTGTTCAGGGAGCAGAACTGAGCCTCAGAGGTTCAGGTCTTGGGATGGATGAGTTTGTATCACAAACACAGATGCAGTGGGCTGCGGTGCTTTCCAGAATTTTTTTTATTTGTCCTAAGCAGTAAAAGCATATCTTAATTCTGTGACCAAATCAGTCAAGAGTTAGTACAGTTTGGTATTATAGGATAATGTGTATGGGTATGTATATGTATGCCGGTCGCAAAAGTGTCGATATTTTTTAGGCTTTGATAGATATATTCTATATATGATTATATACATACATAAAATGTGCATTTTAGAATTTTTTTCTAAGTTGAAATTTTATAAAGCCACTCTGTAACTCCAGTGAACATCTTAAAGCGGCCCTAACGCGCGCAGTTCTGCCAATCTCATATGAATCTTGAATACCTATAGAGTAGTACTGCATACTTTGTGTGTCATGGGCGTATGACAAGAGTTACGAGGGGGCGGAGCTGAAAGTTACCTCACGCAGCCTTTGCTTACTGGTCAGCTAACTATGATATCAATCGATGCAAAACAACCATATAACTTGAGATTCGCTACATGTTTGTATTGTTTAAATTACATGCACTTAGCTGCCAATTGAATAAAAACAGACACTTATCTGACAATTATTTACTTACCGCCTGAGGTTCCGGCTTGTGAATGGAATATTTTATTGTTGGGACCGCTCCACCTTTGATTTAAAAACGGTTGGCAAATCCACTATTGAATTGAGACTTGTTTGAAAAACAATCGTCAGTGAAATGCCGGTAACAAACATTCACGTTTTCGCAACTCCGTTGCTGTCTGGGAAAAACAAAGTGCATCCACTGTTGTCTTACCGCCAGGTTCTTAGGAAAGCTAAACAACGATTTCTGTCCCTCACAGTAAAAA
>JAZGTK010006985.1:3380-19968 GCA_036877625.1 Ambastaia sidthimunki | reverse complement strand
AAGCTTTTCATGACACATGCCCATGTCTTTAAAAACACAAGCGTCTTTGTGATTACATTCCCCAAGTATTCTGGACTGACGTGGAATTCAGTAATTTAGCAGACAATTCTGTCTCGTGTGACATTTATTGGTTCACTTCCCGAAAGTTCAAAACATGTTTTCCTCAACAGAATGAATGCCTTTAGATTTCTGAAGAAAATGTGAGTGTGGCTTGCCTGTGCAAAACTCACCGCAACCCGAGGCCCACCCAGGCAACACCCTGTTGCTACGAAGTTATCGAGTCTGTTCTGATTGGTTTTTAGCACGTTGCTATGCGGTTACTATGGTGCTATGAGTGGTTCTGATTGGTTGCTTACTGGCCCGGGTCAAAAGAGGCCACTCTCAAGTTGCTATAATATTTTGAAGAACTTTCTCTATTACACGTTTAACAACTTCAAAGCTGAAATCATCTCCAACCATCAACTGTTAATTAGACTGATTCTTTAGCTAAGACAACAAACAGTGCTGTGAAGTTCAACACACATTTAAATCTTCAGCGTTTTATCTAAAACGATTTACATGTGGTTGGGATTACCACTGCTGGAAATAATTAAGAATGCAACCTGAATGCTGATAAGACTCGAATCGCTGTGGAGAACCAGAGATTTATTGTAGACGAAATGGACATCAGCATTTACTCAAACATTCAAGCCGTTGGATATCATCAGAAAGCTGCTTTGTTTGAAAAACATTACCAAAAATATGCCATTAAAATTCCTTCTTAACTGCCGTGTGGATCTAGAATGAATGATGTGTTAAAGAGCTGAAAACCAGCTTGTTCAAACCAGAAGTAGGGCTGTGGTGTAAAACACATCTATGACAATGGCCTAGCTTTAGCTGTGGTTCTCATACCCTTTTAATTCACAGCCGCAAAGTGCCGTCCCTCTTTCCCAGAGCTAAACAGAAGAAGAGAAAGTGGCCGGTGACACTCATTAGTCACCAACCAGAGCGGGAATCAGGGGACAGAGATGAGAAGACTAGCTGTTTTCCAATAGCAATTTTGCATGTGGATTTGGGAATTGAGCTGGAAGGTTTGATATCTTGCCATCCAATTCCTCTCTGGTTTTAGATATAAAAACACATTCTAGGCAACTTCATGACAGAGGTTTTAAACCCTGCTTCTGAAGATCCAACGGTCCTGCAGAGTTCAAATCAAACCCACCTGAATAAGCAATTCAAGGTTTGGATTAACTGTTTGATTAGGGCTGAGGCGATTCTCTGCAGGTTTGAGAGCAGGATTCAGAACCTCTGCTCTGCTGAACTGATTGTGGCAGGTTGGCACAAAAGCCAGCCAAGAGATTTCATTCTACGATGCAGGTGTGCCAGACAGGAATCCACAGCAGAATCGCTCTCTTTTCAAACACATCACCTGAAATGACAATAGGAAATGTTTCTGTGAGTTTGATATCTTAGCACCTTTATAAATGCCAACAAAAGCGTTTTTAAACTTCAAAAGACCATCATTACCAAAATGTATTTGGCTCTTTCAACATGCTTTACATCTGAAGGACATCTAAACAGGCTCCTTAGATGCCCTAACTGCAACATATGGCCCCTAAATTACATACGTCCCAGGTTTGGAGGTAAGGAAACTTGTCATGATACTAAAGTTATCAACGCCAGGCCTAAGAGTCAAAGAGCTTGAAGCCTTGAAGCAACAGAGCCCCAGCGTCTAGCCAATCCAAACTCAACATTGACAATAGACTGGAGAAAGAGCACATTGGCTCCTACAAGAACCAACTACAGCCCCTGTTCAGAACACAAATCCAACACAAACTATTCTAAATCAGGTCAACGCATACTTCCAGACACAGACACGCTCTGAGCTACTAGCATGAATAAATACAGTTCGAACGGCACACGCTTCAAAAGCCCTGGACTGTGTCCTCTATCTCGCCAAAGTGCCAATCAACTTCAGCCTTTCATGTCATCAAACACACACACACACACTGCAGTACAATACATGAAGGAATGGACGGAATGTTTCTGGAATGGAACAGAAATTACTTTGTGTCTTTTCTGCTGAAGTTTTCTAAGAGCGGCTGAAGACAGATGCAAGCAGGCCGGTCATGATTCATCAACACTGTTCTTTTCATACATGTCAACTGTGTAACAGAAATGCATAGATTGTGTCTGATAGATGCCTAGTAAAGACTTCTTTATTAAATCTTTTAATAATAACGGCAAAAGCCATAGAGGATCTATTTAAAGATGCGATCAGTATCCTTTTTGGGTTAGAAATGAACAAAAATCGGTTATTGAGCAGGTACATAATAAATCAGTGTTCAACACAATCTCCTTTACCTTGTCATGATTCACTAGTGTATAATAATAATGTATTATTTGAGCTGTCAGGTCTGATTGCCCGGGAAATGCCAGTTTGACTTCATCTGACTTCACAAACATAAAGGAAAGTTCATAAAGTAACCTGCAGTTTTATGTTTCAAACAGAGATGGCAGCAGAGAGGCAAACGTTATGGACTTCAGCTTTGATGGATGTGGCTCTGGGGCTAAAATGTGGTGGCAAAACATTCTGTAATGACTGTAATGACATTTTTATGTTTTTTATTTTAATTCAAGTATTTGCCATGCAATTATAACAGCATATTTTTAAATGTTTAGAAAAACATGATGGAAAAAATGAACTTCATCCAGCCATCTTGACCCCCAAATGATGTCACTGTATGATCTTACCCTGGCTTTACTGTCCTGGGTGGACATGTATCCCACACACATGCTCTCTGTAGTGTGACTCCACAGGAACTCAACTGCATACAAACACAGAGAGAAGAACGATCGTAAGATTCAAAGACTAAGGAGCCATGAAATGACTCATTTGACATGACAGCTTGCCTCTCAATAGGATGGCAGGCTAACAGATCCATCATCACAACAGACGAAGTTTGACATTAGAAAGGTGTGTTTATCAAAACCGTGCATTACAGCTGATATCAGCCTGCATTTTAAAGTGACTATTCATTGATTGTGGGCCCAGCTGACTCATCAGAACAATTCTTGTGTACCAGAACAGACTGTTTTCTTCTGCCGTTTGTGAGAGAGCTGCCATGTTTATTCCTGAATATATAAACAAAGATGCCTGGAAAAATAGTCAGTGTCTGTACACCGGAATGTTGAGGAGTGAAAAATACACGGAAATACATGGTATGGACAACATTATGATTGACAGCTGGTCAAGATCTGATGTTTGTTTATCCTTCATTACTGTAATTTTATTCTGATGTAAAGCCCTTATAAAGATTCATAATGGTTTATGGTTGGGTCATGTTACCTAGTTTATATAGATTTTTGCAGATATCTATAAATATCATTCATACAAAATAATTAATACTAATAATCCTTTGAATACCTTAAAAGGGTTTCTGAATCTTTCTGTCTTTATTTTTCATTTCAGAAAACATCTGCGCGGGCATAAGCTGTAACTGATCTGAGTCAATCTGGCAGACTCACCCAAACAGATTTTGTACATTATTGTGATTTACAGGATTCTCACAGTTTTCACCAATGAAATGAGTAAGTATGACTTTTCCAGTCATTTACGAGGCCCGGAAATCACAGTTGAAAATGTTTCCTGATACATTTCTTTTCAAGTTTAGTGTTACTGTTAGTGTTGCTTGATTCAAAGTTCATTGTGGTACACATGATGTTTTGTTGTGTTGTTTTGGACAGAAGAGCACATACCCAGCAGAGCCTTCTTATCTTCAGACTTCTGGTCTTCTCGACATGTGCAGCATCTCAGGACGATGACCCCACCCAGAACACGATCCTCACCGGCCAGAAACGGTGAGCCTTCCACACACAAACACAAACAGCTGCATTTCAACTGTGACCCTTTTCACACTAAACCAGATTCATTTTCACACTAAACCAGCTTTAATTCAGATCTGAAGTAAATCCGGCTGTTCTGTGAATGATTTATTAGTGCTCTGTTCTGAGAAGTTAATGAAATGAGGCTATACATTTCCATACTTCCCCTGCCAAGCTAAATGACTGAAAACAGTTATTCTTTCCAAAGAGTTTGTTTTATTAACCGAATGAGAAAAATTGGGAGCAAATCCACTTTTCGCTTTTTATTAGGTTAATAGTGAAAGAAGTTATTTCTGTAACCCCACGTGGAGTCGTGATAAAGGGATTGTTGAGAAAAACACATAAAGAAGAAAAGCAAATATACATGGTTTTCCAAAAAGAAAAAAAGACTTCAAGCTCATTCAAATGATTATATCTCAAAACTCGACAATCCCCATACAGATTTTGTACATCCTGTTGTGTTTAGTTAAAGGTATGACTCCCCCCAAAATTATCACCCAGAGGATTTTTAGGTATGTTGGTAACCAAGCAACAGTAGCACCCATTGACGTCTGTTGAATGGACCCAAAACCACTGAGACATTTCTCAAAATATCTTCTTTTTTTATTCTATTATTGCACAATTGTAATATTTCATTCAAAGCCTTTTTTCTGTAGAGAAGGGCCAAATGTTTCACTTAAATTTAATTTAAACATTCATATAATACATTCATCCAAATGCTGACTAACCAAGCATTGCAACACATAAACTCTAAAAAAATAAGAAAAATAAAAAAATAAGCCATAAGTATCCCTAAATATCTGAACTTGTGTCATGAATTTCCGTGCAACAAAACTATTAAGGTCACAGGCCAAAACCAGCAAATATTCCCACATGCTCTGTGTGTGTCACGTTTAGTATGATGTCCAAGCGGTCACCAAACTTCACGAGGCCAGAAAGACAAAAGGAACGAGCACAGCTTCTGAACATGAAAGAGTAACAACCTTCAAATACACTGTCAACAGAGTATTTACAGAATCTGAAAATAACCGTGGCCACAGAAATATGATTTAACCAGAAACTTGTGGAGCAAGAATGTCACCGATTCACGAATCCAAACAAACAATAAAAGAATCGCGGCAAGCAAATATTTGTAGCGCTTATTTCCAGTCAAGCAAGTTGTTAATGATTTTGTTGTTTAGATTTAGCTCGGGTTGCTCTTTGCTCGCACATAACGTGGTGGCCTAAAATAAAGAGAGAGAGAGAGAGAGAGAGATGGAAAGACAGGGAAATAGAATATGTGAAAGTCACTCACTGATGAATTTGTTTTGCATAGCCTCCAGTAAGGCCTGGTGTGCATTCTCAGCCTGAAGAGCCTCAGAACATTCTCTGGCCAACATGGTGCGAATCAGGTGCTCTCCAGAGCCTGCAACAGCACAAATGTAAACATTCCTAAATTAAACTAATATTTATCTGACAAAACAACATTGAAAAGAATAAAATAAGGTTTCTGAGCCACTTTATTTAATATCCCATTATTTCACAACTTCTTAAGCAAACAGTTTTCACAAAAATGAAAATTTGTATCATTTTCTCACCCTCATGTCATTACAAACATTTATGACTTTTTTCTGTGGAACACAAAAGAAGATATTTTCAGAAATGTCTCAGTGGTTTTGTGTCCATACAATAGAAGTCAATGGGTGCCAGTGTTTTTCGGTTACCAATATCCAAATATCTTCTTTTGTGTTCCTCAGAAACAAAGAAAACATTTCTAAATAATTTATTATAGCACGTGACTGTACAACATCTATCACACAGTTTTGCTGCAGTTATAAGAAATTTGAAACATTTAGGTCCTTTGTGCAGCTCGTTTTAAAACACCTCCATTTACTGACCATATGTGCTTTCTCACCCCATCTCGAATGACAGCGAGACTGTGAGACTGAGTTAACATGACAGAGAGCAGATTTCTGTACCAGTACAGAGAACAAGCCATTTCCCCTAAGAGCAGCTTTGAAATGCAGAACTATGTAACTGAACTATTGTTTGAAGCAAATGATCTACCTGAAGGACAGGTGCAGGCCTGCCACCACCTTTACAAACACACTGTCATGAAATTAAAGCTGTCTGAGGTTTCCAAGAGCCAAGAGAGAGAAAAGCTGGGATTAGAAATGTCTGAAGTTGATGCTTGTTCTTATTTTAATATAAACGATGACAAAAACCACGGCTTGTTTTGTTAGCCGCTATTTCAAAGGTCTGGGACGTCTAAATCATCACAACATGAGGCAAAAAGACTGTAAGAACATCTCAGATTAACAGTAACGCCACAGAAAACATTGGCAGCAGGTGTCTGAGAGAAAACTATGGAAAAGTAGGAAATAAAAACTGTTAATATCTCACCGATGAAAAAAACAACCAGTCACACTCATTTGCCTTTCAAAGTGAAACGTGTACAGCAGCCAGTTTTCAAAAGAGAGGGGGTGTAAGAAATGTCTTAACACAAAAAATCTGGCAGCTGCTCAACCCCGAAAACCATAAAGTCTTAAGAAAACAGCCGTGTTGTTTCTGTAAACATAAATGTGGGCCTCATAAAATGTCAGGTAACTACAACAAAACTCTGTACGGGTTTGTTGCCATGACAATGAGATGCTAATTTCGTTTCTTTTGTCTTTGAGCGAAAGGCTGAACAACGGCTGGCTCCACTGTTGGCTCAATATTTTCAGGTTACGGTAAACTCTCCTGTTCTCTTGAAAGAAATGGATGTTATTGGCAACATTACCACAAGTTAACAGTTCATTTAACAAGCAAACAGGGTCGTGATAGTGCAAACTCCATTTCCAGTGGAAAGTAAATAAAACAAACCAAAAATGGCACGAAAAGAAACAACACTGACTCGCAACTCGCCCTTCAGAGAAGCCACAGCGAACGCCGCAGAGTAACAGGGTTGACCCGAACACAAGCAGAGGAAGAAACCCAGCTCTGTGTGTCAGTATGAAGCCAGAATGATTGTTTTTCTCCTCCTTTTGATAGGAAGGCCTTTTAAGTTGGGAAATGAAAAGCAGGTGCACCGCTGGAGCCCACATTCGAACCGGTCGTCCTCGCAGCCATGCGCTTTCAATTTCTCACAAGATGAAAGCGAAACACATGCTGAAATGGCCATGAGGGAAGAAGGTGATAAAATGTGTGATTCTGGTTTTGTTTTTGGAATGGCCGACGATCAAAAACAATGAGGCACAAAACACGATGCGAGTTTCGTGCCTGTTGCATATGAGTTGTGTGATTATAAAGTAAAATGTCAACAGGGAGCACACATGTAAAACAGCGCTCGTAATATTTCAGAGCTGTTGACTCGAGCGATAGAGCGAATCTCACGAAAGCTGTCAAGAAAGTGTCCAGGTCCCTATGATTGAAAGATGAAAATTAGAAATTATGTTTTGCAGATATTGTGACATTATTTTAAAAAAATCCTTCTCAAATTTTGTTAAAAAACTTACAGTAAAAAAGTGTAATAAAGTAAAAAGTTACACATTATTTAGTATGACTGTAAAAAATATGCTTCTAACCAACATGAAAATAATATCACAATGCAAAAAACTTTTAAAACAATTCATAAAAATCAAAGCTTTGTGATTCAGTGTGTAAATTTCATTTTACTGTTAAAAAAACAAACATCAAATGAGTCGAAGCTGCCAAACATTAACCAGAATTTCTCTCAAAAAAGCAAACGTGGCCAACAACACAAGCAACTTTCATGCGATTTAGTTTTACTGGAGGAAGTCGTACAAGCTGCACCCCTGTGCAACATGCCAGGTTTGAATGAAGCACATTGGACCACAGCTTCAATGGACCAGGTGTGTGTTCACTCAGGGATCGGGTCGGGCCAAAGGTGCTTTCACACAAGTGTGCCGCGGGCCACTGAGGCCACGTGCATAGATGTGACACAAAGACTTAAGAGAAAAAAAGAAAGAAATATGGCCTTCATCTTAGCTGAAAACTCTGTGGAAGTTGTGTAAGTGATTATGGCATGAGGGAGACATTTTAACAGAGGCTTCAGTTTGGCCAATCAAAGCCAAGCTGTGTTTTTTTACAAGGTGTCTGGTTGTTAAAGCTACATAGCTGCCTTGTGAAATATAATTAAGTTACAGGTGCAGTTATGCCTGAAAAGTACTTCACGACATGTCGCGGTTATTAGCTACGCAAACACAAATTTATGACACCTGATATTAGTCACTCACATTAGTCTCTTATAAAAAAAGCAAAATCTTATCCTTTCACATTTGGCCATCCATCACCTTCTGAAAATATATTCATTTCCTAAAAGCGTACACGCAAATCAAATGACATGATGTGACGTTTTCTTTGTTTTAATCTTGACCTGAAGAGAAAAACTCGTATAGCATTTATTCAAACTCAATTGTCTCATCCTTCTCAGTGTCTAGCCAGAAATAACATGCTGTCTTTTATCATTACTGCTTTCAGAAACCAGACATCCCATTTGGGCACAAAGGCCGCTTGTATTTGTTGTACAGACAGTTAATCATGCCTGTGGCTTACTGTCCTGGGCACAGACAATACAAATGAGAAAAGCTTTTTTTGAATCATGTGACAGGGCGCCGTTCACAACAGAAATGCCAGCCAAAGCAAAAAAACTGTTTTAAACTCCTGAAATACGTCTTAGCTAGACATCTGACAGAAAAAAAATTAAATAAAGTTACTTGTCAGTTAGGCAATAACATTATTAGACAGTAGAGTCGATTACAAATGACAAACATTTTAAATAATGAATATTTATTGAAATGACTGTTACAGTCAGTAAAGTCATCTGATGGAGTGATTAACCCTTCAACTACTGAATACTAATGAAGGAACAGTGAACAGGAAGTGATGTCACAATCATGTGACTCCAGTGTTTAATACCTGAGGTACTCACAGCTGTGGAGTAAAGACTGACATCCCGGGTGTTTTCGGCCCAGCAGCCACATCCGTAGTGAGCGGCCTGAGACAGACAAAAACAAAATCAGTTATTGAGCAAGTACATGACAGATCAGTGATCAAACTCAATTTATTTCACCCTGATTCACAACTGTAAGTTTATCACAATGATTTATAATTTCAGCTGTCAGGTCTGATTTCCCAGGAAATATCAGTTTGGCTTCATTTGACATCATTATATGTAAACAAAAATATGTAGGGTAACCTGCAATTTTGTGTTTCAAACAGAGATGGTGGTAGAGAGGCAAAAGTTAAAGACTGCAGCTTTAACATAAACAGCATGAAGGTCAAACAGAGTTTCATCAGGTGGTGTCAGGTTTGAGTTACCTGTCCTACCCGGCCCGGGTGTTTCATGGCCAGGCCTCCGCTGGAAACAGCAGCTGCCACATTCCCGTCCTGATCCACCACCACAGCCCCAACCGTGTCCAGACGAGCTGAATTATTCTCCTCACCTTCCATCATGATGTTTCCTACCGGCTCCAAGCAGCCAAAATCGTTCTCCTGCGCACAAAATTGTTGTTCAGTTACAATTTCCTATTGCACACAGAACATTAACCAGCACTTTGAGTTTCTGCCGTCCAACATCATGACTTAATTTACACGGTGAAATCAAAAAATAAATGTACTCTTTAAAAGTGTCAATGTATCTTCATGCTTAACTGTGGGCCAAAAAAGATGAACAAAGAGGCTGTAGTTACTGGCAACATCACAAAGGCACGTTTCCAGAACTCATGTTAAAGTCAAACAGATTGAATGTTGAGTTTTTTTCTGGGTTTTGATGAAGTCCATGCAGTTTGCTTTAAGACCCAGCTGGCTACCACAACCAATACTGAATATTCTCACAGACCTGAGACATGAAATATACTTCACTATCTAACTTGAGCAAATAAAGCTTAATTGTGTTCATTTATCTATCAGCATCTGATAAATGATCCCTGCGCTCTCATTTATAAAGTGTAAAGTGGTCGTTTTGAAAGGACTGTTTTCATTGGCTGATTGCTGTGTACTTTGGAGGGAGTTGCTTACAGCCCCTTGATAAATTTGGCTTTCCTGGGAAATTGCAATAGGGAACTTGACGATTTAAAATTAGAATTCAATCTTCCCATGAACAGTGTCATTACTGGGGCTCGGATCTACAGACTTTGATGAATTGTTACGTAAAATAACTTTCTAAAACATCAGAGAACTGAACCAAACATTATTATTATTATTATTATTGATCTCCCCATAGGCTATAACCCAACTAACAAGGAATGTTGTCAGAACATTGGCTAACGCTCTGGGAAAGTTCTTTCAAAGTTATCAAAAACGTTCTTACAGTAACAATAGTAGAATGTTTTTTAATGTTGTATATCATGTCAAAAACTTTATTCTTAGGCTGTTAGTGGAACATTTTAAAATGTTACAGAATTAAAAACTTTGAATAATGTTCTTATAACCAAGCAAAATGTTAATACAACATCTAAAAACTGACGTTTTTTACATTCCTGGAACGTTCAAAATAACATTTTTAATGTTTTTGTTGCTTATTGGAAACATTAAGGAAACGTTCTTACAACCTAAAATTGTTATCTGTGAACACTTGACAAAATAAACTCCAGTACAAAATCTGCTTGTAGACTCTTTTCAAAGACGAGCATTAATTTCCCTTGTTTATGGTTAGCTGTTTTTATAACCTTTATGTCTTAGATATGAATCCACTTTGTCTTTAATTTGATGGGTGAGGAGAAAAGGTTGGTAAAACTCTTTAATCAGCTCAGGAAGGAAAACTGAAACTTTTTCTGTTTGGAGCTGGAATAAAATACAGTTTTACAGAATCGTTTTGGTCGCTGCATTTCACATGAAAAGTTTAAACTGTATTGTTTTAACCATGACGAGATGAATGCAAAAGATTTTAGCACAAGATTTTAATTTTGCATGAATGTACCACATAACAGAGGTTACAGAAAGTTCTGTCAACATTAACACACTAAACATGTTAAAAATGAGCGCGGATCCAAGGGCCTCCAGGAAAGCAATACAAATGCATTTCACCCCAGTAAAACAATAAATATGCCACTTATGAAATCAAACAAACCACAAGCCGCTTGAGAGAAGGCTGGGGGATGTGTTGTTATCTTAATTATTGTTTAATGCACAGCTTTGGAGCAAAGAGTTTATTGAACCGGCCTGCGTTCTGAAACAGAGACGTGGAACCATGTGGCACCCTGCAGGCAGAGATCATTCCTGTAGACAGAACCAATAGTATCTGAGTAAAGTCATTTCTATCTTAAAATCAAACCATACACGGTTCTAACTCCCAACATGAGTTAGAACAGCAAGTTAGACCGTAACGTATTTGTCTTGCCTGTCAAATAACATTTTTGCCCAAACTATCCCTGAGAGATTCAGACACTGTAATTTGCAGCTAACGACCCACAAGTGACCCGAGTTTTGCTTTTTCTTCTGGACCACACAAGCGTCACACGCTGAACGCCCCATTGACGGACCGGCACTCAGAACTATTTCCCCCTGACACCTGCATTCCATGTGTACCTGTCAAATGGCTTCCTTGAAATCGTAGTAAGAAAGTAGGAGAGATTCAACATGTTTGAGCACGTTACGGGAAAGAATTCGGTGAAATAACTTCAAGATGTAGACGCCGGGATCGGGCAGCAGGGCGGAGGTGGTGCCGAAACGCCACCAACTCTCAAATCACAGCAGTGTGTCGACAATCGTATTAAATTTCATGTAACATTCACAAGGCCTTAAATCTGCAACCTATGAACCTGTGATTTATGGTTACATTAAACAGAGACATAAATAAAATCAATGCTGTTGTTGAAAAAAATGCATGAATATTTTTACTAGCCGGTGAGCACAAATTCTGATGCGTGTTCCTGTAGCTCAACGGGTAGAGCATTGTGTTAGCAGCGCAAACCTTTTGGGTTCAATTCTGAGGGAAGACAAACAGATCAGATGTATAGTTTGAATGCACTGTAAGTCACTTTTGGATAAAAGTGTCTGTCAAATGCATAAATATAAATACAAAATGTAAATGTGATTCATGCTGGCAAAATGAGTCACAATGACCAAATTTTCCAAGTTAAGTTGTTGTTATTTTGAAAGTGACATGTTTCGTTAAAAATAAGACTTAAAAATGATGTTGGAATCAGACAAAAAACAAATGAGCTACACCTGTCTAAAGCCCCAGCTGTTGAGAAAAGAGCAGGGGAAAAAAAATGTATCATTAAAACAAAGGAAAGATTTAAGAAGATACACCTCAGAAAACATACAAATAAAGATGATTTTAAACGTTTAACTGCTTTTGAGATCACTAGACCAGGGCTTAATGAACTTCAATGAAACCTCATTGGTTCATGAAGGTTCATGAAACTTCAAATTAGACCAAAACTGGCATTTTTCACTTGTTTTGCCTGTGGCTCCTAATACGCTTGTGCTCATTCCAACTCATTTTGCCTTCACGGGTCACTAATGTTATCTGGTCAGCTGCGTTAACCTGCATAAAACTCCTGAGAACAGTTCCAGCTAATGTGCAACACCGTGTCAGCAGCGTGCGAGGATACATGCGTGCATTTCCTGCGATCGGAGTAATTAAAGTCCCCACGCTCCTCTTCAAGGTCGTCATTACCCGACGGGTTTCCTCCTCTGGGCATGTGGTGGTTTTGAATTAGAGGACTGAACAGATGTAGATCCTGTTATCAGTCCGGTAATAATGTCAGAGGGAATGCCTCAGCCGCACTGTGTTTAAGCCTAATTAAATGTGTTGAACTCAATGGAAGGGTGGGAACCCTACAGATGACGGCCCATTTATGGGAGAAACTTGCATATTTAGTGCGGTGTTCGTTTTTTTAATCAGCCAGTTTGGAAAACGCCTTTGCCGAAAATATAAAAACGTATCCTGCACGTTTAGAAGCTAACTCTAAAAATGTGCTTTTACACCTAAACAGATGCGTTGCGCTAAAATCAGAAGCAATAAAATGTCTCGTTCATGTAAAAACACGTTGATAAAACGGTCAGCTTTCCGTTTGTGCTACGCTGGGTAGCCACACCCACAAGGAATCTCATTGGTCCAAAACATCACTCTTCATAATTGCAGATTAAACATCAAATATATTCTGATTGGTGTCGCCAGTCTAATACCTGACGCCTGGTTAGGACACGCTAGTAAAAGAGAAGCTATTTGATACTGTATGGAATACTGAAACAATAAACAAGGGCCGATATAACAGAGGGCTAAAATCACTGTAGACGTTTACTCACACATTTACTCGACTGTCGTCTCCTCTTTGTCTCGACCTGATCTGCCAGTTCCATCTTCCTTTTGTTTCTTTTGTAAGCCGACAAACTGAACTCTGAAAAGATAAAAAAAGTCATGACAGTCCAAAATAGATATTACTGCACTGCTCAGACAAAAATGTGTGTTTGAGTCATGACCCACTGAATGCTGAAAGATTTTTTGCTGCTGTACTGCAGATTTTATTATCAGTGATATTCGTCATGATAATAAAGTGCAGCGAGAGCGCGTTTGGGGCGGGAAGACTTGATTCTCATAATAAATCAGTCTGTTGGTGGAAATCGTCTTTTACCTCCTTAAATAATGGGACATGTGTTACAGTGAAGTCATGATTTTGGCATTAAATTTTTCTAACACTGAAAACACACACACATTTACTCCTCTGTCTAAATGGGGACATTCCATAGACGTCTTTTATACACAGCCAGTTATAAACAATATAACCTTACCATAACCCACACTCAAACCCTAACAGAAAACCTTCAGCATTTTATAATAGCATTTTTATTTGTTTTTACAAATTAGGATGTCCCCATATAGAGGTTTTGCTGACTTTTGGGTGACAAATTTGTCCCCAGTGTATGGTTAAGTAAACACACACACACACACACACACACACACACACACAATCTCTCTAGACAGGATGCCCTCTATTAAAGCCATTGATTACTCAATGCTGAATTCCACTCCTGTGAGAAACCTTTTAATCAAAGTAAATGAATCAATGAAATGGGTCCAATTATACCACTTAGCAGAATTATCTGAACACATTTAGAGCTGATTAAAACATTACAAAGTTAACAGCTGAACAACAGTCTACCAGATGAGAGCACAAGCTCATTCATCAGTAAAATGATTGTGTCACATCAAGACGACAAACCTTTACAACAAAACAACAAAACAGAAATGAGCTATCATGCTACGACATTTTTTACAGCTCCACCTAGCAGCAACGTTGTTGTAGATCCTGTAGCACATTTAAAGCAGCAAAAACATCTTAAATATATGAAGGAAAGACTAAACCAATCACATTTCAGAATGCAAATAGTACAATTATTGCCGAATATTTCATCAATGTAACTCAATGGTAGAATTTTAAACTTTAATTTGCCATTTAAAAAAAAAAAAGGTAGACAGCAAAACCAAATATAGGTAGCAAAAACAAAGAAAAAAATAAACCCTAAAAGTTTGATGAGAGTCTGGATTCAGTCTGAATTAATCGCAGGAGTTTAATACTTCTGGTTAGCGTTTTAAAAATAGAAATATCAACAGTCTGCTTTGCAAGCTGTTTTTTATCTCTAGACTGCCAAGTTAATGTTTAACTAGCCTAATTAAGTAATACAATTGCTGGCTGGGGATTGCAGAATGAAAATATATTAAATTGATTAAACCTTTGTCACACACCAAAATTAATTCCACATCTGTGTGCTAAACCAAATGTCGGGCCAACGCGCAGCTAAATCTTTATTTTCTCTTGAAATAATTCACATTATTATGCAAACATTGTATCTTGCTGTCATTCTGAAGTATCACACAGTTACAGGAAATACTCAGCAATAACATTTCATGCATAATCCAGATCTGCGTTAAATTACAATGACGTAAAACTTTTCAGCCTCTGTATTTTTTATTATGTGAATCTAGCAGACGAGAAAACACGCCCCACACACAGACCAGAAGAAAACTCACAGAATAAAGAATACATATGCATTTCAGTTAAACTATTTTTCTTTGTGATATAATATTTGTATTCATTGAAACGATATTTGATTGAAAAAATACTGTATGAAAAATATGAATAATACTACAAAAATTGTACGAAACTTATTATATATTATCATTTATAATATTTAGATTATAGTGACTGAGATGTTTGAAACTGTTGTGTAACAGGTTGAAACTTCACCGCAGGCCCCTTACAAAACTATTTATTACTTTATAGGAGAAAATAAATTGCAAGCTTCTTTATTAAAGGAATTTGGTTGGCAGTCTCACCTTATACATCCAAATAAAGGAGAAGGAATTGTGTGGCTTACATAAGACCTTATTAGACGAATTAATGTGCTTTTTAAAGAGGAATCATTGTGAAATCTTTGCTCTAAACCCTTCCTGATCTTTATTAACAGATGTAAGAGCTTCTGAGGAGCGGTGTGGCCGGTCTGATACTCACTGCAGGTCATCTTCTCTGCAGGGCATGCTGGGATACCGTGGCTGATAGCCCACTCTTCTGCTCCTCTGCCCACCAAAAAACTGAGAAAGTAAAATAAGAGCGATTTTATCACACTACAAACCTTTCCACTTTTCATTACATTTCTGTTCTTTAGTAAGCAAAAGTTTTTTTTTAAAAAAGTGCTTACATACATTTACATACAACATACATTTGTAAAATGGATTAAATGTCTACATAGTTGTTGGGGCCACTGTATATTGACATCTGCTGACAAAGTTAGCAAAACATTTGATACAGTTCCTGTAATATCCCTGTATTTGCTGTAGCAAAAAAAAAAATATCAAAAGCACTTTATTATTCAGTATTTAGTCAAGCAAGCTTAATTTTACACAAACGCAACCGCATGTTTATATATCACAGTGTTTCCTGTGCACATCACAATTGACATTGTGCTGTTTTACACTTCAAACAGGAGTTTTACGTCTCAGGCATCAGTACAGTACAGTATTGATCTCTTCACACATTTATCTGAGCTGATATTAGAGAGTGAAGCTCACCAGGGAGGAATCCTGCCAGCAGATAATTTCCCCTTTTGAGCTTCACTTAATAACCGTCTGGCCACCAGCACTGGGTTCTTGATTCCTGATGAACAAAAAGCACAAAATTACATTACAGCTTTATAAACAGAAAAAAAGCATTCAGTCTTTTCTACACTTGATGATGTCACAGGATGTGGCACTGTTGTTAGATGCTCTAAATACTTAAAACACGTTTTACACTTTTTATATTTTTATGCATGTGACAGATGCTTTTATCTAAAGTGACTTACAGTGCATACAAGTTATACTTTTAATCAGTACGTGTGTTCCTTGAAAATCGAACGCTAACGCTAACGCAGTGCTCTCCCAGTTGAGCTACAGGAACACTTTTAAATACTTCATTTAATTATAAAAGAAACTGGCTAAAATGTAGCTGTGGAAGAGAACTCACCACTCAAAGCTCCGACCGCTCCATAGTTCAGTGACCTCCCATCCATGATGCTGGCATCACACTCGATCTCACCCGACAGGTTCAGGTTGGACCCGGTACCGGCATTGGTGAATGGGGAGTCCTGTAAATGAATGTACAGGAAGTATAAGACAACAACATCACACTGTAAGCTTGACTGTAAAACTTCTTAGGACGCCAGAAACAAATGGCTTTCTGTGTCGACTCTTTATCTTAACTTATATTTTGGTTACTGAAGATTGCAAACATTTAAAGCATTGTTCTGTTCGTGCAGC